>VYZT01023781.1:49354-130450 GCA_013400735.1 Pomatostomus ruficeps | reverse complement strand
AAAAAAAAAAAGCAGGGGGAATTTCTTGCTGCTGCTTCACTTGAACAAAATAAAAGAGATTTTGAACAAAATAAAAGAGATTATGCAAAGATAGACTAAAGTAGGAGTGGGAGGAAAGAAAAAAATATTTCAAAGAGAATTACATACCACTTCAGGGCTCTCCAACTGGATCTGTAGTACAATGTTTCTCCTACTTTTGCCATAAACTGCCTCCCCATAGGCTCACTGCAGGCTTGTTGCTCTCCCAGGCTTTTTTTTTTTTTTATGTAGCCTGAGGCCTAGAAAAGTGTAATAGGATTTCAGCATTTTTATTTCAAAAGATCTGAAGGGAGAAGTGATTTATCAGCTTGGAGATTTAGAATTTCCTGAGGAAAAACAGAGGGGCAGAAGGCTTATGAATTAACTTTTTTTTACTCATTTGTGCAAAAGATACAAAACTATCCAATAGTATAATTGCCATTTCACTAAAATTCTTACAACATTGTCCTGTGAGGTACTTCTATACTTGCTCCTGAACATCTCCAAATGTTCGATTTTCTGGAAGTTTCTAGTTGTTGACTGTAATGACTTGGAGCAGTGAGATCACATTGGAAGATACTGATCAGAGAACTGGTCGCAGATTTCATGTCAGAAAATGCCTCTGGAGAATGGTCAAGAACAAAACCAGCATTTTTTCCTTCAGGTCTTTTTCTTAGGGTGAATGGAAAACAATGGCAATGTTTGTGTGCCATGGTCTTTGTTGAAGCAGACACTCAGCTTTTGCCTCTCCGAGATGGAGAGATATAAATGTGATTTCCTTATGCTCTTTCATGGCTTCTCATTACCACCTTGGGACTAGTAATCTGTAAATTAGAATTTATTCTGCTGGTGCTCCAGTGAAAAGGTTTATTGGTGAAAAATTAAAGATGGGGGATTGCTTTCTACACTGCTATTACAGCCTCCTCAAAAATGAGGAATGAGGAGCCCACAGCTAATAAATCCAGAAGAGAAATGCTCCTAATATTGTGTGAAGGGTGGCTAGGGGACAGTGCTCAGTAATCTTTGAGTGGTCATGGTGATGGGGTAGATTCCTGAGGACTGGTGGTCAGCAAGGATTTATGATAAGTCAACCTTCACCAACCCCTCAGCTTTTTCCAATGTAATGTCTGGCTTGGTGGAGGAGAGCAGAGCAGAGGAGTGGAGGTTGTTTACCTCAACCGTAGCAAGGCTCTGGACTCTATCGTCCAAAACATCCTCATGGATGAGCTGATGAAATACAGACTGAGAAAGTGGAATGAGAACCAGCTGAGGCACCGGCCTCAGAGGGTTGGGATCAGCAGCTCAGGGTGCAGCTGGAAGCCAAGGGGATACTCCAGGGGTCAGTTCCGGGGCTGTGTCAGTGCAGAATAGAAAACATGAAACATGTCCTGACACCTGATGGCATCTGATAACTCTGTGTACCTGCACAAGGGCGGTGCAAGGGGACAGAAACTGAATCGATGCCCAGGGCACAGCCAAACTACCTCAGGATTTAACAACACAGATCATTTCAAGGAAAGGCTGCTGGGGTCACAGGGAAAGCACCATTTGTGTGGCAGAAAGTTTCAAGCTGATTGTAAAGTGAGAGAATAGAATAAATGGATGCCAGCCAGCTGTGGGAGCTGGTGACAAAGACAAGAGGCTGTGGAGCTGACCCTTGACACTGGCAGTCGCCTGGCACAAAACCTCCCCTATTGGTGCAAGAGAAAGACTGGGAACAACTGCTGGTGCCAGCAGGGGGCCGGGGAGAAGCCAAGCCGAACTGCAGTTCCATCGGAATTTATTTGCTCACAGATCAGATGAAACACAAACCAGAGAGCTCAGTGTGGCAGTGGGCACTGGAACTGAGGGGTTTGTACCACTTCAGGCAGCAGAGGAGGCTGTTTGAGACCATGGCTGCTTGTGGGGGCAAGGAGAGCATCACAAACCAGCTGTTTGTGGTGCTTGGAACCAATGGGATCATTCATTGTTCTCAAGATCATTCAAGGTACAATCTCAGCCCACTTTCTTTTCCTCTTGATTGGAATGGGCTTTCCAGCCACCTCCTCTATGATATGTTTTGATAAAGAATTACAGCACCTTGACCTAACCTTTTTTTTTTTATAGTTCTGGGAAGTGTCTTAATTTAGGATATGCTTTTTTATATTAAAAGAATATCCCATGTGACAGTGTTCACACAGCAGTGTAGTGAAGTGTTTGCACAAATTCTGCAAAAAGCAGCCCCTGAGGCGGACAGTTTTGAGCAGGACTTGTATACACACATTTTGCACTGGAAATTATTCTCTGCAGTGCAAACCACAGACACATAGACACATATGTCTGTTATATATAGAAATACAACTGCAGAAAGCAAATCCACAACATATTAAACATCATCTGTGAAACTGATCCAGTGGGTCTGTAGAAGTCTTGAAAAATACTAAACACAACAAAAAACAAACATAAATGGTAAATCCACTAATAATATATTTACATATCCCTTTATATTTCTGCAGTAGTTCATAGAAAGGAGAGTAACAGCTGATAAACAACAGCTTTTAAAATTTTTTTCTTAAAATAGAAGAAATATTTATCTGAAAATAAAGTTAAACTAAGTCACCAGATGATTCATGCACATTGAATGAATTTATTAACACTGAAGAAGGAAGCCATTGCAGAATGAAGTTAACACAACCCACACTGGAGGGCAGTGTTCTGCTAAACATCAAGTGTCTGAAAAACAGCTGGGGAAAAAAACATTTATGAGAGACTAATATTAATAAGAGCACTTTATCAGCTCGGTGTTCCTCCTTCTCATGTTTGCTTCTGAAATCAAATTGCAACATGTATCATCACCACACTTAACTGTCTTAATGTCTTGTTGTATCATTGTGTGCCTAAAGACAAGAACTTTCAGCTAAATACCAAAGTTTTCTAGTCACATATGTAAGTTAGAAGGGTACAAACCAATATATAAAATAAATATGTATATATTTTTAAGGTAAATATCTTGGTATATAAGCTCATGTTTAAAGGGGAATGTCAGTGTTTAGAAAAGCAAATAAAAATTTGACATAAATGTCTCTATCAGAGAAAAATGTGCAGCTAAGAAGCATAATGGTTTATTCAGCAAACATTATTCCTGCAAAAGTAGTACCTCTCATACTAAAAACATAAACCAGAAACCAAAGAAACGAAAATAGGAGTAAACATCTTGTCCTGTGGCTTTATCAGCTGATGACTGGTGGTTGATTTCCTCCTCCCTAGACATGTCACACATGGTTTTTACTTCTCAGTCTGCAAATCAGAGGCAGGTGGAAGTCTCTGCTGAACATATTGTACTTAGATATTTGTCAGAAGCTCTCTTGCCTCTACTAACCAACAGAAATTGGCATTTCCAGGTAATGGGCCAGCATAGCTTTTGCAGGATTTTTATTACTTGTGTAAAGAGGTTGAGAGGATTATTCTCAGTAGCAATAATAATTTTTCCTTCAAACATTTTGCATCACTGTGAGTGGTTGTGATACAGGAATACACACATTTACATACCAACCTGGCAGCCAGTACTACTTACACCTTCCCATAGCTGTGATGTTGATGGTTCATTTTCACCCTTGGTAGCATTTTGTGAAGGTGTCAGTGCCAATATCAATTTCCCTTAGCAGCAGGATTCTCTGCAAATAGAATCAAGCAGAATCTGTCATAAATCAGTCCTCTTTTTTTTTTCTTAGAAACGATTTATGAGATTGTGACTTTTCTATCCTTTTCCAAGTTAGAGTATTTTGAGACCTACTAAATGAGCAATGAAAAAATAAAGTAACGATTTTCTAAGTAGCACTTCATATTCTATTAATACACAGGATTTTTGGTAGCAGTTATCACAATTAGAGGGTTTTTAAATAGTTGGGGTTTTTTTCATAACAGAGCTCAAGATATTATCTTTCATGGTTCCATTCTCCTGTTGCTTTTGGTGGGCATTGCAATGTAAGACCTCAAAGATCTGTGTCCATCAGGAAGGGACAGAGTACACTGGTAGGTTATTCACTGGTTTAGATGGAGATTCTCTCTTCCCCAATTTTAGAAGAGGTGTTCTCTGTCCTCCATATATAAAACTACATTTCAGGTGGCTGCTTATGCTCATTTGGAAATGGTATTATCTTCACACAGACCCTAGTACTAGCCTTGGACTGAATCTCTGATTTTTCTCTCCTCTGATCTTAATTCTTCAAATGCTTTTGTCATTGCAAAGCCCACTTTCAATTGTGAGTGAAGATTAATTTTCTTACCACAAGAAACTTGTGCTCACAACAGGACCCCACCTGTGAATTGCTTTACCAAGTTTACCCTTAGCTCAGCACAAGCTCTGCCCCTCACTGCCTGGGTCAGAAGGGACAGGTTCTCCTGATCTTGGTGTAACCCCAACCCTGCTGACATCCTGCTTCTCTCTTTCCCAAGGCCACTGACTGAGGTATAACACACCCCGGATTCTGTGGTCTGATCAGGAAATATAAGCTTTTCTCACTAAATTAGTCCCAAAATTTCTAGTCTGAATTAATTTAAAGCAGTATAATTACGTATCAAGTGCCTTAGCGTTGTCCTTGTTTCCATCTTGGCTCTAGTTCATCTAATCCATCAGAAACAGGACTCACCATGCATTCCTAGTCTGTCACTGTCTCTTGTGTTCTTCCATGTGGGATCCAAATGCCCTTTTCTCAACAGTGGACATTCTGGGCTTAGGTGCCTGTATATTCTACTGCTTTGTGCTGATGTGCCTTTGAAAATAACAAAATATAGTAAGGATTGTTAGAAGACTCCTTAGTGGAATTCTTCTCCATTTCTATATACTGAAACATTCACTTCAGGTCCTAAGAGCAGAGAAATTTCATTCCAATGGAATTAATTCAAATGAAGAACTAAGTTTAAAGCGTTTTTAATCTGTTTTACTCTGTTGTGTCTTAGTGCACCATTTGAATAATTAGGTATAGCTTCCTGAGGGAGATCAGGTGCAGTCATTAATGGAAATCTGGCTGTCTGCTGATTTCCAGAACAGGTGTAAAACAGTAAGAATAAATTGAAGTTTTCAGTAAAGAGAGAACTTAGTTTTTAGGTGAATTCAAGCTTTCTGGCTTGTACATACAGAAGCTGTTTCCATATTGAAAAAGCTCTCCACTCCCTGTCCCTGTTGTATGAAACAATCTGTAGTTTGCCTTAATTACTGTGCAATTGATTCCTGAAGATAATACCTTCTTTATGGTCACTGCCTGTGCTACAAGTCAGAAAGGAACCCTTACACTAAGCTAGTCCTGCAAAAATCTTTTTGATCCTTTTCAAGTCTAGCTGTAAACAATGAAAGAATCGAATATTCTCAGACTTCAAATGGTCCAGGACAACCTTCCTTTCCTTCATTATCTGGAGACAAGGCTTTCATTTTGTAGCCAAGTAAGCATCAAAAGGATCACAAACTTGGAAACAGCAAGTTATGGAGGATTATGTGGAACAACTGCAATGAACCCTTTTATTATTATTATTATGGCAGTCAGTGCAATACTCCTTTTGCAGTTCCCAGTTCAGCATTTGTAATGGACAGAGACACTGGTAAGTGAAACATTATGGGATTCATTAAGTGTAATTTTATAGGTTGTAACTAAAACCATTGACACTCAATAGAAATTTTTAATACAATGCCTTTTGTTGTACATTATATTGAAAATTGTATGTATATCCAAGAGAGTTTGGTCATGGTTATGTTTCTGTTAACAATGATTAAGGGCAAAATAACATTTCTTTTACCACATAGTTCAACAAATTAACTGCACAGAGAGACTAATTCTAATCCAAGAACTATTTCCACGTAAGCAAAGAACAATTGCTAAATACTGCTGAGCCAGCCAACAGAGAATGAGTGTGTGCCAGAAAAGTAACAAATGAAACCCTGCCCCGTACACTACTGCATGAACCACTGGGAACATCACAACTCTGGGTGTTCCTAATGGGGTGCCAGAAATCTTTCTTCTTTCCTGGTGGTCAGGGCAAGATGCAGAGTGCTGCCTTGCCAGCTTGTACAACTGAAAGAAAATGCAATTATTCTCCTTTAGATAAACTGGAGAACACATGTTTTGCAGAGGCAAGAAGAGGAAGAAAATCAGCATGGGAGGAGACAGAATCCTGATTAATGTAACTCCCTTTTGAAGGACAGGAACCCCTTAGGTTCAGTCAGGGCCTGGAAGTAATTTCTGATGCCAACCAACCTGAGCTTGAAGCCAATATAAAATACTTATTTTAAAAAATCCTCTTAGCTTTTAGTAGGATAATGACATTTGCAGGGACAGGTGAGCTGATGTGAGAGGAAAACAGCTTGGTATCACTGCTTCAGGGCTTGTCTCTCCCAGTGCAATGTGGCCAAGAACCTGGCAAAGGCATCCTGGCATCTCCAGGTAAGAACATCTCATTCCCCTCTAGAATTTTGTGATATTTTAGCAAAGGACAATGCAGAACTGAGGAACATCTATGAGACCATTAGTGCAGATTATTTGGATTAAAACCTTCCTCTCCCTGTTAAGCCAAGTAGAATCTAACCAGAAGAGCAGTTGAGCCTTTGCCCTACCATAGTGCTTCCTATCTGTAAGAGCTGGCATTTGTTGGACCTGGCCTGAAATGGTTTGGCTGCCTAAAGAGGTGGCAGATGACAGTTTCTGTAGTTGCTAAACTCGTATATAATGATCACATCATCAAGTCTTGTTGAAATGCTCAATACTGCATCTCAAAAAAGAAAGAGGAAAGATTAGCACTACACAGCAGAGCATTTGCAGAAATACCATAAATAACCCCCTGATGGCATCTGGAGGGTGAAACAAAATCAGCCTTCCTGGGGGAGACAGGGCATCCCCTCCTCACCATGAGCTGCTGCTGCTAATCCACCTGCACTGTGCCCTGGTGAGCCAAGCTCTGTTTCACACACTTGGACACAGATTAATCAAGAGATTCCCTAAAGCTGAGGAAGTGGACAGTTGGCAGTACAAGAAACTGTCCACACCTGCTCCTAACCCCAGGTGAGCCAACAATGCCTCCTAATCCATGGGGCTGGGCTGGTATTTACTCAAATGCCAAGCCCTAAGGTGCAGACCTCAGGAAAACAGACATGGGAAACTCCAGACCAGCAGCTCCTGTTCCAAAGACTCTCCCCGTTTTTTTACAGTTCTATATTTAGCCAAACTGATTTCTGTATCCTTTTGCTGGACTTATCGATTCCTCTTCTTTCTTTCTTCATCAAGCCACAAGCAAACTATTGCTCTAATGGAACATGGAAGCTGCTTGGAAAAGTTAAACTTTATGTACCCTCTCAAGAGCTTCCCGTCCTTTCAACGCTGCTGTCACTAACATTGACATGAAATTATTAGGGGCAGAACTTGATGTCTCTGCATACATTAAATTATTTGAAGAGACACCTCAATGTACAGTCACAGAAGACACTGGATTATTAAAACTGAAAAAATAACAATAAATCAATAGCTTTGGCTTCACTTCTGCAATTTGAGGTTTTCCACGGAGGGTTTACCATCTTCCCCTGGAGTCATCAGTTGCAACAGCTCAAGTGTAGGACTGGCTAAGTCTGGAGTCAGGAGTTACCTCACCCAGGGCAGGCTCCCTGCCCAGCAGCTCTCACCTCGTTCCCCTGTGCAGACACTGCTCTCCTCGGCTCAGCCTCTCCCGCACCTCCAGTCTTACCTCCAATTTCCCTGGAGAGACGACTTCACACTCTCAGCTTGCAGAGGCAGTAGTAAGAATTGGGATGTGGAGCTGTTCCTGCCGATCTACAGGGGTGGAAGGGAGAGGAGACATCAATGCTGCCCCTTCCCTTCGTTTCAGACAAGCAGAGAATTACCTTGCACGGACAGGCTTTCCGACAAGGAATATCCCACAAAATGAAAGCGAACCCTGATGGGATCTGTGCTGACAAACGTTGGGCTGTGCCACTGGTGTCCCACAGTGTCACAGGGTGGAGCTGAACACCAGCGGCTGCCAAGGCACCGCTCACAGACCCTGCTGGAGTGGGAGAGCCCTTACCAACTTACCACCATGTCACCAAACCCCTGTTCCCTGTCCAGCACCTGAGAAGGAGCCACTCAGGGAACCCTCAGGAACCAGGGCCAGATGTGCAGCAGCTTTGTCCAAAGGCTGCAGGCTCGGGTATTCAGTGAAAAAAGGTGACGAGAAATTAAATTCTGTGACTTGCACATTTTGAGCAGGGATGGAAACTCAGGGAGGCTCTTTACCAGTCCAGACGGGAGAAGTCCTGGAGTGGGGCCTCTGCAACAAGAATTTCACATGTAAATTATCTGCTAATGGGATAAGAAAAACAAACACATTGGAATTCTGTAGCCAGAGAAACACCACAGCAGCCCAACTCACCTCTATGATTCACAGATTCTTTACATTTCCTTCAAAGTACAGCTGATTCCTGAAAGACTTCATCTGAGAAAAGGCTTCTGCCCATCAGATGGTGAATGAAAGTGGTATTAAATCATCTCAGCCAAATAGACACAATTAATTTAAAAAAAAATTAAAATCAACACATCACTGATACGGTACAAATCATAAATTCCAAGAATTCCTAATCTGATGAACAAGTCAAGGAGACTATTTGTTCACCTTGATAATGAAAAATAATTACATTACCAGATGAATTTTTTCAAGAGAGCAGATTCCTGAAGCTCTGTTGCTCTGACTACCTGTCAGTTGCACAATCTTCTTTCACATTTGATTGCTACACTGCAACTCTATGTTGTAGAATTCTCTGTGAAAAGAGGAAATCCCTTATTAAATTCCTATTTAGGATAGTTTTCAATCACAACAGTAACAGCACATTTTGCTGCCTGCCCTCATCCAAGACATGAGACCTATTGCCCAGCCTCTTGCCACCTAACCCAGTTTCCCAGCCTGAACTCTACAGTCACTGGAAATAAAATCAGAGGTTTAATTCCCCCCCTTTTTTTTTTTGTTTTATTATAAAATTGTATACTTCCTCAGCTTTAAACATACATTTTTGTTTTAAAGAATATGAGCTCTTATGTTCCATTTTCCCATGCTTACTGCTGGATTTATTAGGAGAATTAATTTGGCCTTGGAGTATTTTAAAAACAGATATTTTTTTTAAATCCACATTTATTTCTTTACTAATGTTCTTGCAAACTACTTTGCCATTTTCCAGTTACCACCAGTCTTTGCACACTTGTGGTGCATGGTCTGTCCCACTCACACAGCAACAAGGAATCACTGGAGAGGAGCCAGGAATGCAGCAGGACCATGCCTGAACGGTGCTGCGTCAGCTACCAAATTTCAGGGTGGGATTTTCTGTTTTCCAGGGCAAATCTTGCCCTTACACAAAATAACAGCAGGGGGAAGTAAAACCTCTGTCTGGAGTGATTTTTCTCCCCCTCTGGCTACAGAAATACAATGAACTGTTTGCCTCTTGTTTAAAAACCATCACAGAAAACCCACTGGCTGTCAAGAGGCAGGTTCAGTGTGCTAAAATAAACGCTGTGCCTGTGATATTCAGATTTTTGTTCCCCTTTTACCTCAGACAGACTGTTTAGTTTAATCTACTACCTGCACTCAGCTTAACTATTCCACTTAGCACTGAATATAATCAAAGGCTAATTTCTCCCAGCTATGTGGCTTTAAAAAGATTTTGTGCATTGGCTTCAAGATTTACACCCCTAATGCCCCCCCAGTTCTGATCTGCCTGCACAGTACTTCATGTCCTGGTCTGGAGCCCAGCTACTTTTTGCCCACAGTCTCCCTGGTCCAAAAGATTCCAACTACTCCCAAGGAACTACATTGTCTAAGTAACGACTTCTTTACAATCATTAAGCTGACAGTATTTTCTGATGCTTTCAAAAGCAAATTTAAACAAAGAGTTGAGTTTACAACGGCTAGAGTTTCCAAGTGAAAAGGTACAGCAGGCATCTGGGGAAAACAACCCCACAAGCAACAAGTGAAAAACAGATGCATTTTATTACTTGGAAACGGAAAAAAACCACCCAAAAAAACAATCTGAACTATTTTTTCCATTTACAAGTATTTCTTCATATGGAACTGGCCAGCAGTAAAATCAAGATTTCACTAAACAATCTACAAGTTTTGCAAATGCCTCTGACAGTGTAAAACATGAAGTGCTAGACCCAAAAAAATCCCTTAACCTCAACAATACTGAGCAGGAGAGGAGAAAAACCCAGCAGGAACTCTGGGAACCCTGCACCTTGACAAAATACATCACAAAGCAGCAGTGAGTACACATTGCTTTTGTAACATGCACAAGTTTCAGGAACAGAAAGTTTATGGAAACATATTCAGAAAGGTTGAGGATGGCCCAGTCCTCAACACTGATGGAACAGTGTTGGGTTTTTTTGTGACAGGGGTTGCTGAAATTGCAGTTAATGCAAGGAAAGCACAGGCTGCCAAGGGGCTATTTTAGTGTTTGGAGAGCAGCACAGGGCTGAGGAAGTGCAATCGACTTTAATTCAGCTGGTTTGCCAAAAATGACATTTGTCTTTGAAAAGGATAAGACAAGCCAAAGACAGAATAGAAGCTCATCTATAATCAATAATGAATCTCAAAATAAATTAAACAGGGTTGCGAAATTGCGTTTGGGCAATAAAGACTCGGTAATTAAAGAAACGACAGCAAAGTATTATTGGAAAAAATTTTGGCTGTGTTAGCCCAGGGGGGCCACTGCCCTGGGCAGAAAGCCAAGCAGGGCAGCCAACACATATTACAGCCCCACATCCTGCCTGGCTTTTGGATGCCCTCCCTGCTGGCACATTCAACCCCACTTCCATCCCACCCCCAAAACTAACCCTCCTTGCTTTGCCCCAGCCCTGCACTAACCACAATCCAAAAGTGAATTTCTATGGACAGCACCTGTGACAGCAGCATTTCTAGTGGTCATTAAAACAGGTGTCAGTATCCTCTACAATTTCCAGAGTGCATGAGGAAACCACATCCATTATTAGCAAACATCCTGGGGGCACTACCTGTTGCAGAATAGATCTGAATTACACACACATTATATCCCAATAGTGCCAAAAGAGATGCCAAAACCATTCTTCCAGGGAATAGCTTGGAAAACAAAAGGTGGGAAAAGCTTCCAACAAGAAGTGCAAGGTCATGGCAAAGAGATCCGCTTGCACAACCAATGAGACACAGCTGCCCCAGGACATGAAATCCTGTGGGATTCCCCTGACGGAAATCCTTCTCACAGCCCTTCAGAAACCAATCCACAAATTCAGCCCTGCCACGCCTTTGTGACAGACACAGAGGAGGACCCTTCCGCCACCACTTCTGGCCTGGTCTCCTGGTTTTCTTATTTATCCTGTTGGACAGCCTGGAACCAACCTGTGGGATGTTCCTGCCAGGGAGTGCTCAGAGCCAGGCTCTGCTGGCTGTCAGCAGCTGGCCCAGCACAGCCTTCCCTGGATCGGTGTTGGGAGGGTAGGAGGAACATGTCCCGAGTCATGATGTTCCTGACACTCTGAGCATCTCCATTTGCACCATTTTTGGTCATTAAGGAAAGGGCAAGGGGCAACAAACAAGGCAGCAAAGGGAACAAGAGACTTCTTGTACAGAAATTCATACCTAAACCTCATTCAGAAGGGAAACACTAAGGCCATTCAGAGAAAAGCTACACTAGAATTTCTCTGCAAGAAGCTGAGAACACAAGGACTCTTGAAACACCTCATAACAAACATTCATTTATTGTTTATTTCCCCCATATGAATCAACCATCTCAGAAATTCCATCACACACAGGGCAGAAATAGGTTATATACAGGAGGGACATACATCCCCAAAATAAGATGTACAGATTTATCATGGGAACCAAGAGGGAGGGGAGAGGACAAAACCAAAATCAAGGACCTTGCAGTCAGACTTTGACTTTCATTTACAGAAGAGATCTCTATCTCCATGTAAGTGGGGTTTTCAACTATTAAATAAATGGCATCTTAAAAATAGAACATTTGACAATTTCAACACATGTATTATTATTTCTTTTAAATAAATATTGCATGGAAATGATGCTGCTTTGCCACCATAGCTGCCTCCTTTCCTACTGGGATTCAACAATCACCCCTGTTTTTCCTTGGATTAATGGTTTGCTTCATAATGGCAAATGCTATTTCCTCCATTGCTACATTTTGATTTCTGTTTTTCTTTAGTTTTTGTTTGTTTTTTTTAAAGGCCTGAATAGGCCCAGGTGAAAATGATGAGCTTCTTTCCTAACCCTCTGCAGGCCTCTGACCCAGCTCAAGGTTGAAATTCGATGGCTTTTTAAAAAATTTCCTATTATTTAAACAGTCTTCTCTGTGTCCTGAAACAAAACCTAGCTTCCTGCTGTGGAGCTTGGGAGTGATGCTTCCACAGATTGCTTTAGAAGTGAGAGCCCCCAAAGAGCCCCCCACATGCCTGTGACACAAACTGCCCATGATTTCCTTTCCCCCAAAGCCCAGGGAGTTTGTCCTGGGAACGGGAGCAGCCCTCACACCCCCACTTCTGCACAGCAGCAAGCACCTCTTCGGTGGGAACCTGGCCTGGCAGCAGGAAGGGGCATGCATGCACACAGAATGAAAGGACGAGGGCACCCCTGTCCCTGCTGCTTCTTATGCTTTCCCCTGACACTCTGCTATGGTTCCTACAGGCTCCCACAGTGGTTTTCTGGTTTGATAAAGCTTTCATCTTTCCTCCTCCTCCTCCTTAGCTGGTGATCCTAGAAACAGCTTTGTCTGAAGACAAAGTCCCAAGGTGGCATTGATCCACAAGTCTGGGATCAAGTTCCAAAGTGCACATCAGCCTCCAGGCTGGCTGCCCATCCCCATGCTTCCTGAGAACGAAACAGTTAATGTTGAGCCCTTCTCCATCCCTGGCCTACTCTGAGCAGTCGCTGCTCCATGGAGGAGGAGTGCAAGCAAAGCTTGATAGCTAAAATGGAAGGGGGGGGAGGGCGGGGAATGGATCTTCCTTACATTTGTTAGGACAGCTCATCCCTGAAATGCTCTGAGGCTTTTAACAAAGTTAACATAAAAGGCCAGTCCCTTCAAGGTGTAGAAAGGCCCAGCCATGATCCTGGTGGTCCTGCACTGCCAGGGAAGGTGACAGGAGAGCTCCCCTGTGCTTGAGACCAGCACACTCTCCCACCACCTCCTCCCAGAGGCAGGAGGAGCCCAGGCTTCTCCATGGTGGGGGCCATTTCTACAGAAACTACTTTTGGAAATGCAGACCTTTTGCTGATATTTATTTACTGTCCATTTTCATGAGCCTCAAACCCATGAGCAGGTATTTTACAAAGGGGGTACTGCAGCACATCTGCAGACCTGTTCCTCCATCATGAAATTATGTGGAAAAGGGAGATAATTCTTTCTCATAAACACAACTATTTTGGGATACCATCCTTCTGTTCACCAGTCCCACGGGTCTGTCAGAGAGAGGGTGAGGGATGTGAGAGGGGACCAGTGGGCTAAGGCACACTACATATGAGGACGGCGGGATGCTGCGGTCACACAACAAGGAGTCTTTGGGTAGAGAAGGGTGTCATCTCACTGAATACACAAATGTCATGGGTGCTGCCTTCACTGATACTGTGACATGGAAAAAATGCTTGGAAACAGCTCACTATTCCCTTTCTTGTTCCCTTGACAGGTTTCTAACTCACTGGGCCAATCTTGTAGTGTGGCTGAGAGAACACATGAGTTATCTCCCGCGTGATGAAGACCCTACTTTGGTACTAATCCTTCTCTTAGATATTCACCAAGACCTTCAATGGTTGCAGGCAAATATCCAACTGCAAAATTTATCTTATGTTCCACATTCAGCCACCTAGTCTCTCCTCAATCAATTCCTTCCTACGGAAGCTCTCAGAACAATATCCAAGCAATCACAGTGAACCACTGCAGCTTTCCACCCCCACCCACCGAAATGACAAAAATCAGCCCAGCAAAGAATCCTCATGGTGACATCTCTCAGCAGAGAGGCAGAGCTGTTTCAAACACAGCACGTTGTTTTGCCACCCCAACTGTTTGGCTTGAAGGCTAAAGCTGAGCCAGCCCCTCAGAAACACAGCTGGAGTGCCCGGGACATGGATGTGCGTGAGAGCACAGCAAGGAGGACCAAATCAGCGATGACTTGAAAAGTAAACTTGCAGCACTGAAGGCAGTGGCTTCCTCAGTTCTGTCAGCTGGCTGACAAAAGCAGGAGGGTGAGGTTGGAAAGCAGGCAGAGCAGATCCTTTTGCTGTTTTTCCTGTAACAATATGCTGTTCGGTGCTCGGTGAGGTTGCTACTTGCTCTCTGAGGAACAGAGACACCAAAGGTTGCATCTGTGCTTGCAAAAACAACTCCTCTGGCACGTTGTCTGGGCACACAACTGCTGCAGACTGTGGGATGTTGCATAACCACCTCTGGAGGCAGATTTCCTTCTTGTCAGCATCATGTGCAATTATTGTCCTGCTGGTTATTTGTAACAGAAATGTTTATAGACCATCAATACATTGGGCCATTCAGACAACTCATTGCACTTCATCGTTTCAAAGGAAGGTGCCATCCTCCATCTCTTCTTTTTCAAGGTAGCAAATGCTACCCTAGAAAAACACAGTTCAAGGGTTTTCCAGTGTAACCAGATAACTTCCAACTTTATTTAAAATATTTTCCCTTGCAGGTGCTTTGTACTGAACAATTAAAAAAAATTAAACTGTTTCTGAGGCTTCAAAAGTGCAAAAAAAACTTCAAGGTATTTAACCACCTGGAGAACCAGTTAAGGCATATTTGCTTCCAGTCTCAGCCACTGTAATCCCTGTCTGATGTAGTGTACCAGGTCTGTCAGGCTACTGGTCAGTGCCAAAGCACTTGTCGCTCTGCTGAGTTCAGAAAAAAACTCTGGAAAAAAAGGGAGACAGAGAGAAAACATTTGGTTGGTTTCATACACCAGGCACATCTGACAGCTGAGGAGTGACAGCAGCAGCACACAGTCAGCTGGCCAGTCCTGTTAAACAGTGCCAGTGCAGACAGCTCAGCAGTGGCACAGGGCTGGGAAGGATGACGAGCACAGCAGGCAAGGCAGGCAAGGGGGAAATACATTTACACACACTAAGCCACTTCCTCGTGTCCTGACTTTAAAGGACAAGGAGACTCTGTGGTAGGTGGGCAAAAGTTTGTGTGTTCACACCACAGGCCCCACTTTGAGCTTCCCCCAAATTCTAAACAGGCCAAATTTGAGTGTCTTCCTGAGTGGCATCCAGAAGCCCACACAGCTGTGGTGATCCCTTTCCTTCATCTATCCTCAGACCTTGGAGACAACATGATTTCTCCACTGACCAGGTTTAACCCTTTGTGTAGCTTACAGGCTATACAGCTCTGATTTGGATTGCTGATAGCTGAACATGTCAGGCAGATCTTACATTCCTCCCATCCCACCACCAACTGCAGGCATCCTGCTCCTCCTCCCACACAGGAGGTGGCTCTTGCAGCACCCCTGGCCCTGCCTGAGGGGCTGGCACCCCTGCAAGCCCTGCTGTGGCTGTGCTGGCAATCATCTGTGCAGGTGACCATGAGCTGTGGGAAATTCTCACACCTACTCCTTTGCACTCACCTTTCCAAGACATCCCTGCATGATCTGCCTCCCACTGACACAGGCCCAGTCCCTCACTCTCCAGCTCAACCATGTTGCTAGACACCTTTTCAGAAACTGGTCATTCTCAGCTCTCCTTTTTTGACACACGAAGATTGAAGCTAGAGGTGGAAAATTTCTGCTTGGCTGTGCAAGAGCTCTTCAGGAGCAGAGTGCACAACACTTCCTTTCTAATACTTGCCAATGCAGAAGCAGAGAATACATTCCCTCTGATTTTCCTGCTTTTGTTTATGAAATCCATGCCCTCCATGGGGAATAGAAGGAGTTCAGACAGTTGCCTGGTCTGAGCAAACAGAAGATAACCTGATCTGTCAGCACAGCATCATGTGAAAGGAGAGGGACTTCACATCCATGCCTGCAGCCTCAGCTTGTCCTTGCTGGGGGAGATCAGAGGCTGAAGGCAACCTGTTACAGCCTCAGGATCCAGAGTGCTGCTCTGAATTACAGTGAGGAGCTGAGACCTGACAGGGGACCCTTCAGAAGGTTCTTCAGCTCTGCACAAGTGACTAGGGCAGCAGCTACAATTCACTTTCCAGTAGCTTAGGACTTCCCTGTTTATAGGATATTGATAGCTAAAGGCTGCTGCTCTTTCTTCCTCTTCTGATGTCCTATGAATTGCATAAAAGAATTAAGGATGTGGCCTTTTTAACTCATTTTGCATTCTCACTCTCTGTACCTCTGTACATTATACTGATTATCAGTAAGTTTCAGTTCTGAAATGCCTCCACTGTCCTGAAAAGTGACACCACCACCAAGCCTACATGAGTATTTACTGGTTTCCTGCACTGATCCACTCCACAGAGAGTTTTCACTACCCCAGTCATCATCCCCCTGCATCAGGACCAGCCACACAAAGCACATTTTGAATTCAGTCTTGACTGATGCACGGCTGTGCTCAGGCTGCCCTCCCACACATTTTCCTCCATGACTCATTCCTCTGGCTTATTAGCAGCATCCACTGCTTCTATGTGACAGTCTTTTATCAGCCTTTTGAGGACAGAATCGAAAATACTACACATGAACTGCTGCTGCAAGCACAGATTTGCTCAGAGGACAGCCAACAAACAGTTATTTTATTCAAAGGTGACTTGGAAAGCCTTGTGATTTTCAGCCTCATTAGTGTGAGGACTTTTACAGCCTTCCAACAATTCAGCCAGGCACATTGGGCTTATTTTCTTTTTCAAGTTTGCCAATAGGTCACAGCAATGCATCTCTTTGCCCACAGCGGCTCACAAAACCTTGTGTTTTGTGAAAAGTGACACTGCTAAGGCCATGTGGGATGGNACAACAAAACTGTAAAACAAAAAAAAAGTTGCAGCAATTATAGGAATTGCTGCTGGCAAATACTGGGCATGTGCCCGGCAAAGATCCAAATTCAAGCACTGCTGAACTTCTCTGCTAGGCAGAGAAGCCAGCTTCACCATTTTCAAGACAAAATGACCTGGAAGTTTGACAAAAACTAAAACACAAGGCTACAGGCCAAAATGATGTTTTTAAACAAGGTGAACCAACTCTGAAAAGCTCAGTGCCCTAAGGGGAAAGGCAGAAAACACCCCAAACCCCTTCTGCTTCTTGTGTTACCATGAAGCAAGCTGGCTGGTTTCCTGTACTCAACACCCTCATCCCTTAGCTCTTAGACATTTGAGGATGCCAAGACAACATCTTAATGGGAGCACTCATCAATATATCACCATCAAGTATCTCTGCCAATATGCCCTGGCAGAGATATTAGACATATTTCATGCTTGGATCTTTAGGTATGGTGCTTGCTGCACTGACTGTTAGGACTGAAGCAAATCCACACATAACCTTGACATGAGACAGAAAAGAAAAGGGCAAAAACCTACCTTTATTCTTTCTGGCCAGTGCATCAGCCTTTTCCCAGATTTCATATGCATGGAGGATATAGGAGGTGATGTTGACATAGGAAGAGGTGACACTGGAGATATGGCAGGAGACAGTGACAGTAGAGCCAGTGCTGTTGCCAATGCTGCTGTGGCCAATGCCATTGCTATCATTTGATCCCGGCTGAGAACTCACAGATCCAGCAGGAGAAGGTATTGGAGAAAGAGGAGAAGGCAAGCCTGTGCTTCTGCAGCAGAAAAAAAAGCACCATCATGAACATTCAGCTTCAGAGCTAAACATCTTTCCACAAGGCTGCCTCATGCCAGGAGCCATCTGGTGTCACTCAGGCCTGCAGCATGGAGTGGACTGCTGAAAAGTGAGATTTGTTCAGCTACAGCACAAGCAATTGTACTTTCGAGGGCAAGGCCAAGTTTCTGGAAGTGATTTAGAAGGACTCTGCTCACACAACAAGAGAAAATGTGGGACCAGACTTTACAAAGGGCCATCCATCAATCTTCCAAAATCTACACCTACTTGTGAAAGTCTTCACCAGATTACCCAAGTGTTTTCCCTAATGCCTTCCAATTCAGGCACACTGAAGCTCCCCTCCTATGGAGGCTGGAGCTTCTGGCAGCTCCTCAGAGCAGCCAGGTCAGCCCACATACCCTTATTTATAGACCCAGGGCAGCCAAATGTGGTCAGCCTTCCAGACACAGCCTGGCTCATCACACCCCCACCACTTCAACCAACCTAATTTTAGTCACTGGTATGACAGGGCTTCCACCACCACTCTCAAGAGACCATTTACTTCCCAATGCGCTATCCTGTGCAAGGTGGCCAAAACAACGTAACTGGAATCAGCACCACTGTCAAAGTCCAAACAACCTTCTCTCAGCCACAGAATTTGAACGACAGCCTGGCAGCTGCCTGCCACATGAAATGACCACAGCACACAGAAAAGCTCTTACTCATTGTCATTAAAACACAGACACATGACAACAATTTTTAAATCTTACCTTGCAACACCCGGAGAAGGCGCTTGCATTACTCTGAAATTACTCTGCAGAAAGGAATAAAAGTCTAGTTAGTTTTGGACTGTTCAGCTGACATCATTAACTACCACAGCCATCCAGCTGGCAGCTTAGTGACACCTGTGCCCTACCTTGAAGTGGTCATTCAGGAGTCTGGAATACCTCATTGCAGTGTCTTTTTTGTAACCAAACATTGCCATGTGCAGAATGGACTGGCAGCGCATGCTGTGAACAGAAACACACCTGAGCATCAGTGTTTGTGTCCAGCCCTCATCAGCCTTGTGGGGTGGAGGCAGGCACACCTCAGCTCTACCGGAAAGTCAAGAAAGCTCAAAACTTCACCTCCCTCCAATCATGATAAAGACTTTGTGAAAAGAATCACAAAGGAAAGAAAGAAACAAGGAAGGGCCTTCTCTAGTCTTTCATACAAACAGGTGCCCAGGCTCTCAGAGGTGCCAAAGGCTGAGTAAGCCCCTATCCAGAAGTGCCTCATCCATGTTCAGCTACAGCTTCAGTTACACGGCTCAAACATGGGCAGCCAAATCACATTCTTTCACCTTAGGTGAAAGCCCTTGTGTGCTCTCAAGTTACTAGCAGATCAAATTTTAAAGCCTGTGCCTTCTACATGTGGTCCCTTGTGATCTCTCAGCTCACTTTAGAGATGTTTCAATTCATTCTGGTTTTTATATTGTCCTTTTTCCTGTTCCTTTATATTGTTTTTCTTTTCCTTGCATAACTCTAACTCCCATTTAACTCGTTCCTTCACCCCAGAAGTATTGGATCTTTCCCTCCATCACGTTTCAAAGCAGAACACGAAGGAACAGAAACACAGTTACTCACCGTAGCACAGCAAAGATTTTTCCGTGTGAAGAGGCTGAGGAGTCTGCAAATGGTTTCAATGTCATAATGAATCTAAAGAAACAAAATAAACAGAACCTTGTCAGCCACCAGAGCACTCTGAAGCCCCACAGTTTATGAAAAAACAGTGTATGCCATTATCTTAAAAACAGTTGGAAAGCCAGGAAAACTGCTCCAAGTTCTTAGTCCTGGCACCAAGGACTTTGTAAGATCTTGAGCAGAAGACTGTGTGTCAAAATGCCCTCCCCTCCAAGCATGCTGCCAAACCATCACCTTCTGAAAGCCACTCACTTGATGAGAACTATGGTGTCACTGAATATGCTGTAAGCTGATTTTGGTTCCAGCACATCTGATTCCAAGGCAATCCCATACTCGATGAATAAAAGGGCAGCCTCCAGGTACTGAAAGGCCTTTCCAGTCTTGTCAGTCTATTGGGAAAAAAATTCTCATTTTTCAATGACCAAACACACTTCTCTCAAGTGTACTTGAGTTCTCTTTTCTTCCTAGTTAGGCAGGATTTGAAGAAAGAAAAATATTCCAGTCTGGCCTCTGGGTGAAAATTAAAGGGTTCTCAGCAGAACCCTTAATATGATCCCAGTCATCAGTTTTGTGTGCTCCATTTCTCTCTCTGCCTCTTGCTCAAGAGTTTCCTTGAGTAATTTATTATCTTCACTTGTTTTTAGATACTGTTGTCTGGTCTTGGCAGCTTGCCTTCTGCAAGGCAGAAGGGGCTTTCCCACTGCAGTACTCCCTCACTGGGTTTTCACAGGTAAACAGAAAGTAGCAAATGGACATTACCTGACTGAGACATAATTAGCAAAGCAGTATGTTCAGTTGTGCATGCTGTTAAACTGCACAGAGCAGAGAAAATCAGATCTGCCAAGGCCACTTCCAAGTCCTGGTCACCAGCAACACAGTAACCATCAGGATTCCTGACTTTTCTGACTTTTTAAACTGCCTTAAAACTAACTGTTCCGTCTGTTTTGCAAGGACTCTGTTATAGCTCTGTAAAGCTAACCCCAGACAATGCCAGTGCTGAATCCCATTCTCTAGATGTGTTTGCATCAAAGAGAAACATCTGAACATCTGGCAAATAAAGACAGCCTCCCAATACATGACTGAACATTCTCCATGTATGGAATATGGAAGTCATGGGAGCCAGTGAACCTTATTCCCATGCACACAGGTACCAGGGCTGAGTGCAGAGCTGGTTAACATTCCCAGCACAAGGTCAAGACTTACCATCGCATCAGCTTTGTGCTTCAGCTTCTGGGCCTGTTCAATGTAGTATTCCTTTGAATGCTGCCTGAATTGGGGACAAAGAGGAAAAACAGATGTAAAAGGTAAGGACAATTATCAGTTTTACTTTCATATCTAGAGGATGCTGTGGGTTGATTGATTACTTAAAAAATACATGTTGGAATAATATTGAAAACTTACTTTTAGAAATAAAAAACTACCAGAGGCTGGGCTTCTACGGGAGCAAGTAAATTTTCTCATTCCCATGGAAAGAGAGTAGTTACATCATCTATTACATCATTCCTCAAGTACAGTCCCATTAATACATTTTGATTGAAACAAAGCAAATTTGGCAGCATCCACACACTCATCTGAGACCAAAACTTGCATTCAAGTTACCTGCTTACAAGAGAGGTTGTACTTAATTTCCAGAGTAGCTTCCCTCAAACCAAGGACTGTTGTAAAACTTTGCTTTCTTGCAAACCTTTACTTTATGGGTGGGCTAAGTCATGAGAAGGCAGTTCAAGGCAGGTCTCACACATCTCTCTCTCTCTTTTCTCCCAAAGAAGTGCTCATAAAAAAGCAGAAGCCGGGGTGGCTTCAGGGCCAGCCTTGCCTCGTGCTTTCAGAAAGTACAGAGGAGGGGTGTCAAACAAAAACTTACTTTTCAAACTTGAGCAGAGGTCTCCTTGGCTTAGAGATACCATTTGGCAAAGAAGGCACTGGGAAAGGCTTTGTGACATCACCTGCAGATCCCTGAAAAAGGACAGAGATAAAACTGGTTAGAGACATACACCTAAACCAATTCCAAAGCCCAGCTTTCCTAAATGTCAAGTGAAAATGGTTATTTGTCCCAAGCATAGTCTGTTCACTAGGCTCTCTTCCCCAGTAACCCTTCCTTGCTTCTCACCTGACTGCTTGTAATGCTCAACACCACTCAAACTTTTTCCCAAGCACGGAGGAATTCAGCACCAAGTTTCCTTGCACAATGACTAAGAGAGCAGTGAGGCTGAAAGCAGCAGTTTTCATGTCCTCTAGCCAAGGCAGAATGGTAAGATCCATTCACACTTATTTCCACCTTAACCACACAACAACTGCTGATTCCCCAATACCAACTACACTGCCAGGAAAAAGCAAGCAGTTAGAAGCCAGCTATAGTGTGCACAGTCTGGCTTAACACACACAAAGCAACATCCCAGACCACACCCCCCGAGCCTCCAGTAAACAGCCATGTAATCAAATATTGTGACCCAGAAATGCAAAGAACCAGCTGCAAGGATCATTTTGTAAACAAGCTATAAAAGCTTATACCTGGGTTGTATTCAATACCACAGGTTGCTTGTTTTCTTATTTTTCAGAAATCCCCTCTTTCTTTTTATAAGTATGCTTATTTTTACACCAATATATCAGTACGGTATTTGCAGTTGCCTACAATCCGAAATGGTGATTAGCATAAACATGACTCTAATGCCTTTGGTGTCTAGAGAGCATGTTTCTGAAGAGAATCACATAGCACCCACAGGTTGCACGAAACATCCCACCACTGGATACTTACTTTGATGCCCTTTGACAGTTCTGTATGATTTCCCTCCACTTTCCTGCGCTTGGCAAACAAAGGATCCTTGTGATTGTTCTTGTTCCTGGCAGGGTTATCCATGGCAGGCAGCTCGTCAGTCTCGTTTCTGGGTCTCTTTTGGGTCATCTTGGCTGACTTTGGTGTGGGTTGTGCAGTAGACATGGCTGGCAGTGGTGGGAGCACATCTTTCTTCTGGGTTTCAGATGAAGCTTTTGATGCTCTGGAGATGAGAAGCACATTCATGAATATGGTGTACATAGAATGTTGGGATTTTTTACAAACTTAGTTACGTCATGTACCAATTCTGATTAAACTCCTCTGGAAGTGTGGGATGACTTGTTAATACAAAGAATTCAACAAAAGCAAAACAGAACTTCAGGGGCTCCATTGTGCTTTAGACAGCAAACTTTCACCTACCACCAACATACAAGCAAGCTGCTTTTCAAGTAGGAGTAAGTCTCAGAACTTGTCCTTGGAGCAAACACTCGTAACCGGAACATTAGTACATTGCAAAAAAAAAAAAAAAACATGTCTCCAACACAGCCCCTTTTCACTCAGTGAGGGAGGTAATTACAGTGGCTAAAATCCCTGGGACAAACCACCCAACAAGGCAAATGAACTGCAGCACTGCCTGCCTCTCCCCCTTTTGGTATTTTCTCTGGTCAGAGATACTGACCCTGACACTTGATCCTGTATGTGCTTTGACAGAATTAAACTGAGTTCTTCCTTTAAGACTTGCCAGATCAACAAGACAACACTTACAAAGTTGAGAGAGACTAAAAATGCTGTGCTTTTAAATGGTAGAGACTATCACATTTAATAATACAATGGCATATTAGATTTCTGATCATCTGAAGTTATGATGACCAGGGAACTTTGGCAGCTCTAAGCAGCGCCAAAGAGTTCTAAACCTTGTTTCACCACCGCTCATTTACATATTTTTATTCAGTTTCTTAACATTTTCAAGAAAACACTGAGCAGGGAAACCCAGCTCATGGACTGCAACACCAGAAATGAAGGAAATTAAGTTTAACCCAGTGAGAAGACTGAGGTGTGATGGTGCACAGCCTGCCTGATTCTACTGTGCATGGGCCAGTTCTCTCTCCTCTTTCACCACCCACTTTTCCCATGGTTTTGTCCCTATTCACTGCACATGTGCTCCCAAGGTTCCCCACCTTAGCACAGCTGATGCTTCACAGAGCACAGAACTATCACCTGACCGGCCCCAGTGCACCCTCTCTCCAAAAATGCATCCTATCCTTTCCACTCCAAAAACCAGAACAAGACTAAAACAGGTGCTCATTTTCACTGAGAAAAAGGGAGGAATAAAATCCAGAACTAAAGCTCTTCCATTACTACTACAGTTCAAATATCCCTTCACCCAGCTAAGTGTTAGTCCCAATGCCTAGTGCTTCCAGAGCGCGTCAGTGTCTTCTCTTCAGAAAAGCAGTTTACTCCTATTGTCAGGAGACAAACCTCAACACTACATACCAGTCCAAGCCAACACCTCGGATTCGAGCCACAAGCAAGCAGGAATTGAATGCAGTAGCCCATGACTGAGGCATGCTTCTCCCCTCTTGGGAACACTGCCCAGCTGGAAACAAGCTCTTGGAAGCACTCACTCCAGCAAAGGCCTAGCCAGAATGCTAGCACTGCTCTGGTATGCAAATTACAGGGGAAGCTTCAGCAGATCGACCAGAAGCAATGCAAATGCTGCGCTGGGGAAAAGGAAGAATTCCTGGCCAAAAAGGCCACCTAAAATTCCAGAGTCAGGACTCAAAAGGCACATTGGCTGTGTGTCCATTGGGTCACTTAGAAAAACAAGACAAAGACAACATGATGACTTTAGTGGAGAAGGGAAATGCTCCCTTCCCTTACTCACCCACACCTACAGAGCTGTTTTCTGGACTGGTTGCTTCCAGGATGCAAAGGCAAATCTGCTGTAGGTTAGGTTTCAGGAGGCATATTACGTTAGAAGCAAACTCATAAGGACAGGAGATACAGTTTCTTGATCTAAGTTGCTACGAAAGACTTGGATTTATACATCCTTCTGCCATTCCCCCACTGTATACTCACTTCAATTTACTGGAGTCTTTGTTAGCTGAAGACTGCAATGATTTTGTTTCTTTTTCTGATTTCATTTTCTTCCTATCAGTCTCCTCCTTGTCCTCCCTCTAATAGGAAGGGAAAAAAAAAGGAAAAATAAAATCACTTAGGTTTTCAAAATTCACATATAATACAGACAAGTCTGATTGATTTTAGTTAAAAAAGGAAGAAAAAATACCTTATTGGAACTGACAAATTGCAAACCCACAGCACAAAAGATAGAGATTTCAAGCTCACTGACAAGTAACCTAAAATGACATTTTATTTATTTTTGCTTGGATAGATTAATTGCTTTGTGGTGGCAGGGACAGAATTGCTAAACCTATTGCTGTTAACAGCAATCAAAAGCAAGGCACTTGCATGTGAGTTAGATCACACAGATACGCCAGATGTGCAGGGGGGTTTGGCTTTTATTACCAGAATTCTAATATAGGTGACATTTTAAAGCACCAGTAATCTGGGGACCCCAGAGCTGGATGCAGTGCTACAGGTGGGGTCTCACCAGAGCAGAGTAGAGGGGCAGAATCCCCTCCCTCAGCCTCCTGACCACACACCTTCGGATGCAGCCCAGTACACGTTTGGCTTTCTGGGCTGCAAGCACACACTGCTGGGTCATGTCCAGCCTCTCATCCAGTGGAACCTCCAGGTCCTTCTCTGCCGGCATGCTCTCAGTGAGTCCATCTCTTAGTCTGTACTCATGTCTGGGACACATCCAGCTTTGTGTCACTTGCTGAGCTGGGCTGTGACACAGAGTCTGCCTCTGGCAGGGTGCTGAGGACAAGGCTCCAGCACTGAGACCACATCTTGACACTGTTTTTTGGGTTCCACACTGCCACAAAAGATGTCTGAGAGCTGTACCTGACCCAGCTGGCTGCCGTGAGGCCTGAGCCTCCAAGGGTACTGATGCACTGACAGAACTGACAGTGAGACTCTGAGGGGGGTTTCCCTGCAGTCAGGCACTGGGATTGCAAGGGAAGACATGTCTAACATCAAATAGCTCCTCTCCTATGTCTCTTAAACAACAGGAGATGTGACAGATTGACTGCCTGTTTCCCTTTCTCCCACTGTTCTGCAAGAGCAGGAACTTTTGGTGAGACCCTTCTGGTCTCAAGTTTCTTCACCATTTCCCTGCTCTTCTTAATTCTCCCTCACAGCTACAAAAAATTCATTAAATGGCAAAACTAAATTAAACGCAAACCAAGGTTATTCACCTACCCATGCTGAACCACCTGCTCTGTGAGGTGGAGCAAAAGGAGAGTCAGGGACTGAAATACCCAGAGGGAATACCCATTCACCACAAGGCCTGCAGCCAACCCTTTGTGCAGCTGACCCAGCTGGCTGGAGGTATATTCATAGTCTCCTTGGGGAGTCAGCTTTCCAAAAAACACTTGTGAGCAACAATCACCTCAGTTAAATAAAGGACTTTCTTGTAATTCAAGGGAAAGCAACTGTTAAAACTGATTTTGTTGTCTGAGGAAACTAAGATTTCAAAAAAACAGTGCAAAAATATATTCTAAAAAAATTAAGCATGTTAGACAGCTTACAGGGCTTTTCATTTGCTCAGGAGGGGATTTGTGACCAACAAGAAACATCTGCAGACAGTTTTGATTCACATTCCCCTTGACAGTAGCTTTATAGAAGGATAATGGCTCTACTCCCAACCTATGAAGTAGAAACTCCACATAGGCTTTTCAAACACCACCTTGGTCCTTGTACAAACCCTCCTCCTGCTCAACCTCTCACCTTCTTTCCAAGGGACTCCTCAGGAGTGTCCATGGCTTTCCTCTTAAAGTCCTTCTTCCTTGCACCAGGGAGGTCCTTGGTCTCTGCTTTCCTCTGGTGTCTATCTTTCCTGGGGGGCTGAGGGATTTTATCCAGGTGACAGAGATCTATTTTCACCACAAGGCGCTCCCGGATTGGGGGGTCCCTCACTGGTGAGAGCAACTTTTCCCGGAGAGGCAAGGGCAGTTTCTCCTTGTGCAAACCCTGAGGCCTGCGGCCGCCGGTCCTGAGGGGGGTTGTGCCCTGGCCCTGAGGAAGGGGACTGAGAGCATCACGTGCCTGGGCATCTCCCATGAGCTTGGGGTCCAAGAAGGGTTTGGCGTTGGCCTGGTGGGAGCCCTTGTCCTTTTTTTTCTCAGAAGGCTCTTGAAGTCCTGGTTTCAGGTCTTTTCTGTCAGCAGATTTTGTCTTCGCTGCTTTTTTGACTTTTGGCTTGTCCCTGGAAGGCTGGTCTGTGACCTCCAAAGGACCAGGCTCACTCTCCACCTTCAGGCCTCTCTTGGGCCCCTCGTGCACCAGGGGCTTGCTGGGCCTTTTGATCCCCACAGTCTGCCTGGGCGAGGGCTCCGCAGCGTGCACAGGAGGCTTCTGGCAGCTGCGTTTGGTTAGAAGAGGAGCCTCCTGAGGAGCTCTGGCCACCTGGCTCTTGTGAGGAGGCTCCCTCAGCTCACCGTGCTGCTGGGAGGAATTGCTGCTGATGCCCCACTCCTGCTTCTTGCCCTCCTCACATCCATCCCCACGGGCAATTTCCCCAAGGCTCTCTGTGGGTGCTGCTGGTGGGTTCACCTTGGTCAGCCAGTTGTCAAGCTGCCACTTATTAGAAGTTGGTGGCTCGGGCTGCAGACAAGAAGAGAAAGGGAAGATTCAAAACTGAGGCTTTTATGGGCTGTTTCCATCCTAGCACAACTCACTAGAGCCCAGGGACTCTTGCCTAGAGGTCTCAAAGTATGTGCTTTCACATGTGAAGAACTGACTATAAACAAACAGGCCATGTACACTAACTTGCTCCACAGCATCATGGATGGATGGTTACTGAATTAAAAATAAGATAAAAAGGTCAGTGACAAGTAGCTAGGATTTCACTACTATTTTCAGGACAAACCAGGTAGAATTTGATAAAAGAGAAGTATAACATCCGCTTCCTTCAAAGACACCATATTGCAGTGGGCAAGGTCTGTAACTGAACTGCTGGAGGGCAAAGAGTACTAGAGTGAGATGGAAAGACAGGCTGTGTTGAAGCTAGTTTTTGGCTTCTCCCTGTTCATGCACTTCTAAGGTGAAAAGGAAACAAGCTAGAGCTGAGGCAGGGGAGGAAAAATAAATTTCAAGCGGCTTTGTATGAGTACCTCAAAACTGCTAGTGGATTGTTTTACATCAGCTGTGGTCTGCAGATACAGCCATACACTTCCCACTGGCCTGAGAATGTTTTTCAAACTGGAGGAACTGTTTGAAAGCATGGGACATGAGCACTTCTGCAGCAGATTTTTAAGAAAATGCATGGTCTCACAATAATGTAAGTTTAAGGCAACAAGTTCTGTTTGTCTGCTTTTCCCAATAAAAGCCTCAGAAATGCCAGTGCAGCAGTATCCAAGCCAAATTCAACAGCAGCAAGACTAAGCATATTCCAGCCCTTCCTGCAGGTCTGATCCCTTCAGCTGCGGCCTGGGAGAAGCTGAATCTGTCACTGGGGCACAGGAGCTGCAGGGAGGCAGCAGCTCCTCTTAAATTATCAGAAAACTGTTCTCACCCTGACACTGCCCATAGCCTCAGCACCCAGAAATCCTGCATGGGCAGAGGTGGGCCCCACACAGCCCAGCCCAGCCGTGCTTCCCATCTGTGCCTTGCTCGTGTCTCCCCAGGGAAGGCACCAATTCCTTCAGGAGAGCAGGACAACTATGCCAAAGGACACAGGGAAACACTTCCAGGCTGGGCATCTGAAAGCATAATTATGTTGTTACTAAGGGTAACTAAGGCTGACAAACTCTAGAAGGGGAGGAAAGTGCAAGAAAAGTCGAGTGACGCAGCAAAGACATCAAGGGGACACCTGAACAATGACAGTGTTTCGGGTCTCCTGCCCTGACTGCACCGAGACAGCAGAGTGCGAGGCAAGGGGCTGTGTAAGCAGCCTCTGCCTTTCATTTGCATTCACCTCAGGTGCTGGTGCTCTTGGAGGGTCGTTCGCTTCACTGTCACTCGAGTGGCTCTCTGTCTCCGAGTCTGAGGAGCTGTCTGAATCACTCGTGCTCCCTGACTCCGAGCTGCTGGAATGTGCTGATGCCACACTCTTGGGCTGGGACTGTAAGGAACTGCAAGGCCACCATGAGATAAAATTAGAAAGCAGCATGGCTGAAGGTTACTTATTTATTATTATATTGACATTGCAGTATTCAAAAATAAAACTGAAACCCTGTGTTTTGGCACTGAGATGAGAGGGGAGAAGGCCAGAGAAATACATTGGCATACCTAAAAAATAAAGCACCAGAATATAAAATTGCTAGAAATAATAAAACCTTCAACTCCAACCCAGTCAAATATGTAAGCAGGATGCCACTGCTACAATGTGAAGCTGCATTTAGCTAACCAAAGTTAAAAAAGCACCAAAACCGCCCAGTGCTTTTCTGAAAAACCCAACCCTCAAAATGAAAAACCTGCATTAAAGGTGAACAAGACAGGAACATGTATTTCAGGATGGTTTCTGTCTTTTCTGTTCTTTCCTTTAAGCTTTCACTTCATCTGTGTTACTTGGTCATGCTGCTGTAACCACTTCATTAACAGCCACATCAGACAGCAGCATTATTTGCAACACCCTCCTCTAACCCAAAGCGTTTTCTTCCTCACTGACAATGGAGTGGATGGAATCGAGGGAGAGCTGTCACTTCTATGCACAGTGTTTTTGGTTTGAAATGAGCTTACAAGATTAAAATGTAGATCTTTTAATTTACTTTTTTTTACTTTGAAAGTGGTTTGCCACATCAGTATCAACACATTTGTATGATTTGGAGGCAAGCTCCTTGCTGATCCAAGACTGATATCATGAGAACACTCCTATTTTAGGAGTTTGTAGAGACACAGATCGTACCAGGTATTGGTGTGCTCCTCTGCAAGTCTGACTTTATAGATCACTATCTTGTGCTGGAAGAATATACATATCAAGCCAAAAAAGTATGTTAGTGCTCTCCTATAGGAAAAATTGTGAGCTTTTCCACCTTTCTTCCTCAAATGCTGGCGTGTGGCTGTTCAGTCTACCTTGAATATTGGTTCTGACTAACAATACATGGCAGGAACTGCTTACAATCAGCTTCCTTATCAAGAGGAGCTGAAACAGCCTCAATGAGTCTTCCTAACCCTTTCCTGTTCTTTACCCACTTGGCTGTTTTGAGCTTCCTTCTGAGCTAAAGCTGGATTCATATTTCACCCATCGCCACTCCAGCTGAAAATCCCATTAGCTGCAGCATGAACTACAGACACACTGGTGGAGGGGAGGAGGAGAAGAGAAGGGAGCAGTTGAGGAAATACAATTCTGGTTCATAGGCAAAATCCAGAATGCCTGGATTATTAATTTCTAATTGGAGCCTTCCAGAAAACCCCACACAACTAAAGCTGACTTTCAACAGCAGCCAGAAACCAAAGTCTGTAGCTACAAAAGAAATCAGGAACCCCTACCCTCCTACCCCACATACAAAAAGCAGTTTTATTTTTCTCCTTATGTGGTCTAGCTAGTAGTTTGGGAACAAACCTGTACCTTGGAGGAGCAAGTGAAGAAGG
The DNA here is from genome assembly GCA_013400735.1 of Pomatostomus ruficeps. Taxonomy (NCBI): domain Eukaryota; kingdom Metazoa; phylum Chordata; class Aves; order Passeriformes; family Timaliidae; genus Pomatostomus; species Pomatostomus ruficeps. Next base: position 100,577 of record VYZT01023781.1, on the reverse strand, counting down.
TGACTTTTCAACAACCTGTTTTGTTCACAAAAACAAAGAGGAGAGGGGGAGGAAAGGTTAGCTCAGAACTCAGAACAATGCAACAAGTGGTGATGTTTAAAGGGAAGTCTGTGTGCCTAGAGTATAAAACAGCTAAAACCGACTTGGTCGTCACCACTCTCTTCACTATCACTGAGCTGCAGGTCGTCCTGGAGCATTCTGAAAGACAACCAGAAGATAAATATCAGCCAAGGCAGACACATTTTGAAGCAACAGGCATTGAAAAGGATTTGGCTTGTGCTTGCCAAAACAAACCAACCTCCCCCATCCTCTCTGAACATTTGGCATGCTCAATCTACTAAACCCTGTCATTACCTGAAATGAATGGTTAAAATGTTTTGCTCTTTTTTTTTTTTTTTTTGCTCTGCTTTCCAACTGACCTTGGGATATTTTGCAATGGAGGCCTGTAGCAATGGCTGTCATTTACAGACAACAAAGACCAAGTTTTGTGAGGGGAATGCTCCTCAGAAAGGGTACCTAGCACACTAGCACAGGATGGAAGAAGTCTGAGCCTGCTACAGTAAGAGACTCTCATGCTGTCAGCCTGCACTGGCTTCCCAAGGGACAGAAAGCATCAGGAGCACCAGGAGCTGTGCATGTTCACACACTACTGTCAGGGGCTGCGAATATTTCTTCAGTCACAGGGGTTCTCGTTTTGCTGCTCAAGTCTCCTATCACACACATGCAAGTCAATGCCAAGGTCAAGCCTATCTCCCATCTCTTCTCTACACAATGAGCTCCACGCTCCTGCACATCTCAGCAGTAATGTCCAGCAGCTCAGGTTCTCAGAGCAGTTCACAAGTGGGGAGGCATGAGCTCTGATTCACTGTTGCTAGAGAAGAGAGCTGGGCTGCCCACAGACATTTCCAAAAGCATCATTTAGTCCTCTGCCTGCAGGTGGTAACAACAGTTTGCAATTTCAATATATTACCAAGGTTCTTAAAATGCTGGAAGGTAAGGAGAGGGACCCAAAGCTCTCCCAGATTGTTATTCCCCTCTTCAGCAATCTTGCAGACATCCCAAGGGAGTTGGGAAATAGGCAGGCAAAACTTGGCTATTCAAAAGTATAGTTATTCAAATCTTGAAATTAGCTGGTGACTGACTCCTCAACCCAGAAGATTATTCAAGTGTCCTTCCAAAAATGGGATCAAAAGCTTCGGAACTGAGACAGGGATTTTAATCAATCAGGTCAAAACTCTGCTTATTTCAACCTCATTTCAAATCAAAAGCTTCCTGTGAGAAATTTTTCTTATGGCCAAATAAGAAAAATAAGACTCTGACTCCTCAGGACAACATGTTTTATAGCAAGAAAACAAATATAGATGATCCTCAGTGAACTACAACACCCTGGAAAATGTGAGAGGAAGGTGGAAAAAGTTGGTGCTTTCTTTGTTCAGGCATTTTGACTCCCATTCCCCTGTGATCTATCCTCCACTGCCTCATTTCCTCACACACCTTCTCGGTGGAAATCACCTCTTGGCTCTTCATTTAGAGTAAACACCAAAGGGAAGCGCTAGCAGATACCACCTTGGAAAAGGAGAGCCCTGAATTTCCTACAGAAGGCAAACAGCCTGCAGCAATCCTGCACGAGCCAGCTCTGCACGTGGGCCAGAGCCCAAGCTCACTGCCAGACAGATGAGGAACAGAAAGGAAAAAAGAACAGTGACAATACAGGCACTCTCCACACTTGTGGCAGTTTGGCCAAGCATCTACTGGTATCTCAATGAATCCTTTTTATTTTCTTTTACAACTCCTTAGGGGGAGGAGTCCTTCAAAGATGGTAGTGAAGAAACTTCCAGGGATGCTAAAATATGCTAAAAATTTTTGAGTTTGGTTTGGGTTTTTTTTTTTGTTGTTGTTTTGTTCTGCTTTAAGAACTGTGGACTAAAGACTTAATTCCTTTAGAGGTAAGAGAATAATCATAGAATGGTTTGAATTGGAAGAGACCTTTGACATCATTTAGTTTCAAACCCCTGCTGTGGACAGGGACGTGAAGAAACTACCTAAATCTTCTTAAATCAATGTTTGCAATAAAAAGGACTGCCTTATCTACCTGAGCTTCTGGTAAATAAAATGCATCAGCATAAAAGAACACTGCAACTACTTATGCTCTATTTGAGATCAAGAAAGAACACTAAAACTTGAAGTCATACTTCTGCAAGGGTAGACAGAGCCAGTTCCCCAAAACAAGGTTTTGACAAATTGTTAAATAGCCTAGTTAAAGAAAATAAATCTGCCTTAATAATTTTAATGCTGCAGTTAGCTAAGGAGTTAATAGATGCCAAGGTTTCATTTGCAGGACCTGTTCATTTGCAGCTTATATACACACCATTAATCTCCCTAAAGCTATTTAAAAAGAGCTCTTTTAGTGAGAGAAGCAGCACTAAAATAATTATCACTTGCCAAATAACCTCACTGAAAGCACAGGCTGCTCCCTCTCCGCTAACCAGGTTAAAGATGCATCACCACGAATGAGCTGGCATCTCCCCTTTTAAAAGAAGGGCTGCTTCCATTCCAGCACTGCCAGGTGCAAACTTTAGAGCTGCATTCAAGAATGAAATCCATCTGGGAAATCCCTGCACGCTCTGAAAAGCTGAATGCTTAATTTGGGCACACAGATGCCCTGGGATTTCATCTTCTAATTAACCAGTACAAACGCTGTTTGTTTTCAGCCAGCTACACTTTGCAACACAAGCTACTCCAGGCAGCTGAATTTTCAGACAGTCACGTGTGCTTTGAACAGCACAGAAAGCCAGGCCTGTTGTGCCAAAGAAAACAAATACAAAAAAGAAGGGATGCATTGGTTCAAGGGAAACATGTAGGGAAGTCCTTGGGCAAACCTCACTGGGACACAAACCCAGGCCACCCTCTTCCTCCTGCTTCCACTGCCTTTGCCATGGGCACACACATCGCTTGCAGGTGAGCACTGGTTCTGAAGTGTCCAGCAAGGATGCTGAGCAGAGGGGGGATCATGGCTAAGGACAGAGCTCCATACCATTGTCAAATTTACAATTCTGGCCCTGTGGGTGAAGAAATGAGTCTTTTCCAATTCTTGTCTGCAGAAAAAGTCTCTCCTCTCTCTGCTGCCTGGAACACTGACTAAAGGGCTAAAGGGATTTTTACAAACAGCTGAGAACTGAAATAATGATGATGGTCATAGGGTAGCTGGGGAGGAAGGCACAGCCCGGCGCAGTTGGAAATACTAGTTTTAATAGCGCAACGAAAATTTCCAGAAGTCATTGAAGGGGAGCAAGCTGGGGTGGAAGAAAGGAAAGCAAAACAGGGAAAAGATTAAGGGAGTAGCTGATTGCTCAGTAAGACACTATCCCATGCTCCCAGTAAGTGAGGGCTTCTCTGCATCATGCTGGAACAGTAGGAAAAGGGATGTTAAACAGACCCTACAGAGCTGGAGCGAAAAATTCTACAATCTCAACCAAGATGGAGACATGCCTTTGCTCTTACTTGTGACTAGCCCAGTTTTGTTTTGTTTTTAATTAAACGATTTGTGATAAGGAAAAGGCAAATGAGTGGAGTAAACTTTGTAGTCTGTAGTTTGCAGCCTTTGATGGAACAACATCTCATAGAGTAATGAGATCTTTATGTATCATATGAACTGACACACATTTAAATTTAATGGTTCAGCAAGTGCCTTGCACATGGACCGCTGAGCCTTCCAGACATGGAAAGATTTCTATTTGTTACTCAGAGGTCAGAACCCACCAATGCTGCATTTGGCCATGTTAATCCTGAAAGACGAATGTCAGCTCCCACAAAACTGCTTTCAAGCAATGTCTGTAATTGACCTAATTAGCAGATAACCACTTTCACCTACAAGGACAGCACCAAGTTATTTTATCAACCAATTTTTTTTTCTTTAAAATTTCAGCCCTGGTTTTTACAGTTCTTGTAGCTGTAGCTTTACTAGCCCTCCCAGGCTTCTAAACAATATCCAGAATCAATAAGATTCAGATTGGATCCTTTGTAATTTACGGCAGTTGGATGCACTATTGTAGGTTGAAGAGCACAAAAGTGTGATGTTAAAGAATCACAAATTAAAAGAACAAAATTAATTTAATCTGGTGCATTAATAGTTGAGTTTTTTCTTCAGATTTCTTTTGGTTTTAACACAGTCACCGTACTCATGACAAAGTTTAGTTGACTTGGCATTGTCAGGTTAAGGGTTGGACTTGATGATCTTAAAGGTCTTTTCCAACCTAAACGATTCTGTGATTCCTTCATGAAGCAATGTTTCTGTTGGTGAAAATTCCCTGCATTGGAAGTTTTCTAAGAAAAATCAGACTGATAAAACCTTAATCTTACAAAACATCAAGTGACCCAAAATATAGTTCATTCCAGGTTCTTTTAATTAATTGCACAGTAGAGATGTAAATGGAGTCTGGTTACTTACGATATTCTTGACTGAGAACTAGGCAATGTTTCTGAAGGTGCTCCATACTGCTCTGGAAATCAAAAATGAATAGGTTGAGTTTATGTGCCTCCTTTGTAGCCTATTTTACCCTATGGTCTCTGAGCACCAGATCAGACTCAACACTTTCTTCTAGGACATAATTGTCATTCAGATTATTCATCATTCCAAATGGGGTTTCCTAATGAAATACTGTTTGTCCTCTGATGAACTGCTGCCTTAATATCCAGGTAATGAATGTATACAATCTCTTAAGCCATTTCTAAATTCATCACTGTTCAACAAAGCAGAGAAAACCACGCCTCTTAATCAATGTAAACATTTGACATCACATATAGCACAACACACAAAACTATCTGTCAATACACTTATAACTGTGTTTTCTTTGGGGATCTACTTACTCTGATCCTTTGCTACAGATTCTTCAGGTTGCAATTCCTAGAAGAAAAGGACAAAGTGTAAATTGAGAATAAAATAAATGAGCTCTCTCATAAGAGCAGTGTACTGATGATTTGTTTCCCCTGTGTTACTTTACTGTAATAAACACTTAAACTAGCTTGTCAAAGTGTCCAATAGTCTAAACTGGCCCGACATAGCCTAGTATGGACAGAAATGACAACCTGCTACTGTCACCAAAAATGTGTTGCTAGCACATTACAGGTATGTGTATTCTTGAAGAAATAGTTTTAAAATTTTGTAAGAGCTGCCAAACACTTCTGTTTAACAGTCAGCAAATACATCTGTTGACAATAAAGATAAAATGTATTTTGTGCTTCAGCAGAGATACTTAAAATGTCTCAGAAAAGTAGCTGCATTTGAAGATGACAATTACAACAAATGTCTAAGTTGCTGAAGCATTTTTCATTCATCCCCATCGTGTTTTAATTTATCTGACTACTTCTGAAGGTAATACCTCCTAACAGCCTTTATTTATAGAAGTGGGACAAAATCAGATGGAAACAGATGCAAGAGTCAGAAAACTCTCTTCCAGTTTATCCAAAGTCCTGGCAGAAAGAGGCTGTTTTACCTTTGTTGGGAATGGAAATTTGGAAGGCTCTGCTTTAGTGGGCGTATTAAGAGCTGTCAGGGGAGGTGGCCAAGAGCGGGTCATTTCCTGGAAAGAGATAGAGAGGAGTAGCTATCAGGACTTTTGCTGATAGACACAGATCAAGTTTCATGCTTCAGAGATTCATTTGGATCTACCCCTTTCACGTACTTGGACATGTTTCCCCATGGTTGCTACAAAAATAGTGATATGCATTAGTAACAGGCAAGAACACAGAATAAGTCTGGTGAAACAAAAGCGTGCCAGACTTCCAGGTGGAGTCCTCATGCTGCAACCCCAAGCAGCATAGGGCAGCCAGTGGGCACCTGTGCACATCTCCCCTCCGGCTAAAACACTGCCCCAACAACAGCTTCTGGAGAGCAGTCGAGGCATCAGGATTTTGCAACCTCAAGCAACAGCGAGGGAAGTGAATCACGGGAGCCAAACTGTTCCATCAGGACTTCAGCATCTCAGGATAGCATGTGATATCAAGGAACTGTCTCCTCTGGATCAGCACCACTGTCTTGGGAATCCCAGGGCATTTTCACACCGTGCACAAGGAAGGGATGACACGGGTTCAGCGACAGCCACTGGGAGCCTGTGTGCTGTTCACAGAGCCAGCTCTGACACAAGGTTACAGCAGAGACAGTTTGGCATCAACCTGGCTTTGCTCTGTGTGAGAGGACTGGAATTACAGGGAGGGAGCAGCAGTAGTGCCATGCACAGGCAGGTAGGAAGGACACGGGTGTGTTCCTGCTCAGGGCCATGCTGCTGGGGCTGGTAGCACAGACACAAGGCAGCAGGTCCAAAGCCTTTGGAGGAAGAGAATGACAACCCCCTGACTGATGTAGGAGTAGCTCTGGCTGTCTCAGATGACTTGTCAGTCTTGAACTGCACCAGACTGTATTACACTTGTGTACTCATAGAAAGACTGATCTTAAAACTGCAGCTGTATTCGAGGCTGACTCTTATCTTTACCTCTCAGCACACCCCAAAACTCGTGATAGCTACATCTGCTGCGCAAACAGAAGCAGAGAGGTATTTTTTCCCCAGCCATTACCTTAAGGCATGCAAAATCTAAGCAAACACAGAGATCTATTATTTAAGAGTACCTACCCTCAAAATTTCTTCAATGGACTGCACATCAATGGGGTTGGTTTGCTGTAAAAAGAGAGAGGGAAACAGCATGAGTTTGTTTGGGTTTTTTACCAACGGAGACAAGCATGCACTCAGTGAACATTTGCTTACCAACAGCTCAATAAATTTCATGGAAGTCCATTAGTAATAAAATGCTAGTAAGGATTAAAATCCCCATCAGAAGGGCACTTAATAATGCACTTCTAAAAAGCCTCTTGTTTTCAATTCCTTGGCAGAGGTGAGTGGAGACTCCAACAGGACACTGTGCTTGGAATGAGGTAAAACAACTCAAACAATGCCACCAGTTGCAAAGGGTATTTGCAAAACTACTGGTGGTAAATGGAGAAGGGGGTCACAGTGCTTTTGGTGTTGAATAAAGCTGAAACCGGTCTGACACATCAATCCCGAAGTTAAACATCCTGATAGTGAGATGAAGATGTGGACCTGGTAAAGTACCTGATAAAGGAACAAACATTCTCCTGATACTACCAATAACTTATCTAAAGCTGCTGAGCTGACAGAGCTGGCATGAAGACATCTCACTGACAGTCAATCACTTGATACCATAAAAGCCCTGTCCCGAATTTTAACAGTAGGGTCTTCTCACATATCCTTTCTCAGAGTGTATGTGTGCTTCCAATCACGAATGTGCCCCAGCCATGGGGAACACCACTTCCCCTCCACAGATCAGCTTCTCATCTACTAACAAGGCATGTGTTTTCAAAGTATCTGTCATTTACATGTCCTTTTCTGACTGACCTCTTTAAAGGAGGCTGAAACAGAAAACAACAAAGATCTGCGTAATTGTAACAAACAAAGTTTGTTTCTTGTCTATAAACAAGAAATTCTGTGGAAGTGTCCAGTCATCAGGGTAATTGCTGAAAGGGAAAGGCCAGGAAGACTTGACTCACATTCAAGGAAGAGGACAGTGAGCTACAATGCCCAACCAGAAGTATCTTCCCCAGAAAAAAGTAAAGAGCAAAGCAAGCGAACACTTCAGTAAAGTCAAAAATTGTCATCCTTGGTCCTCTCACAGGAAGTCCACTCATCTGTTTCCCACATGCTGCACTATTTACACTGGAAGGAGAAGAGAAGATGAGGAATGCCTTTTCCTTGCAACCTCATTTGTCTGAGTCCACATAAAGCTCTCATTGAAGCAGTGCTCATTTGACAAAGCCTCGACTTTTCTTCAGAAAATCACGTATGGAGAGCTGCTTCTGACCTTACTCACCCAAACAAACGAAAGCTGAGGCATGGCCAGATTAGTCACACGAATGAAAGCAAAGGCCTGCGGACGTGTCCCACAGCAGGCAGGAGGAGGGGTCAGGGAGGGCAAACAGCAAGGCACTACCACGTGGCAAAGAGACTGGGATGCTTCATTACTCATAGTGCCAAAAAAGGTACCTCTTTTTCTTCCCAGCAAGCTTAACCTGGTAGCTCAACCTAATTTACTTCTTAATTCAGTAAGTGGTGACCAGCAGATGCAGGCACTTGCATCTTCCTGTACAGATTACTTCAGAAACTCCTGAGATATCCCATGACAGCATCATGGAAAAAACTTCCCACGAAAAGACTTCCCACGAAACTAGTAAGAAATCAACATCCTGCCTGGACAAAGTATTTGAAAACTCTCTCTATAACAGATTGATTGCAACAAATCAAAATCAGTTTACTTCACCCATTTCAGAAACTTAAGTTTTATGAGGTGATAAGTCATGACAAAAGTGGAATTCAATTAACCTGAGAAGCAGATAATATCTGTAACAGCCAGTCTGGACCTCTCTTATCCTTGCCAAACAAACCACATTCCCCTTCCTGGAGTTCTTTCTGAGGAGCCTGAAAAACTTTGACATTGATACAGGTTTACATACACAGAGTATTTATAGTTCAATTGTCAGGAGGATTTATCATAACCCTCAAGGGTTCAGTGATTTGTTCTTCACAGGTCCAGGGGCTCAGCAGAAACCACTTTCTTCCTCATAGCACAAAATTTAAAGGAAAACAAACACAACACTGAACAAGCACCACACAAGTCTGCATTGGCAGCCTAAGGACCTCTGTTTTTTGTTGGGGTTTTTAGGATACCATTATCAAATATGAGATTAAATGATTGCTGTAGAGATTACAATCACAGATCACTCAGGACACGCACAAGGGCAAAACCACACCAAAACTGGTCAGAGTCATCTGACTGCACGGGAGTTCTGCTCTCAGATAGGACTGTGACTGTCCGTGTGCCCCAAACCCCCGGAGCACATCCCTTTTCCCTCCATCTCAGCTCCAGTGACCAAGGACACCTCATCATTTACAAAGCTATGCATCCAGTGCCTGAAGGAGCTGGGCTTTACTGCATCCTGAGTATTTATTTTCCCTTTTGTTTGTTTGGTGGGTTTTTTTCCTTCAAGTCACAGCTTGGCTGTGTTTCAGCTTGTTAAACCACTAAACCACCATTAAACCACAATTACCACCCAGCAGCAAGGGATATCCTTGCCAGCTTTAAGAGAAGAGTTTAGCGAAAAGCAGAAATAACGATGCTGCTGCAGGAAGAGTTAAAAAGCCATAAAGCCAAAGAAATCCCTGAAAGGAGCTCAGCCTCACTAAGGACTGTGGGTGTAGGAGATCAAATATTACATGTTGCTGTCTATCCCTAGCACTTTTACAGCCTTTCCTGGGAACATGGTAACATGCTCCCCACAGACAACTCCAGTTAAGCCTGGTGCATATCTGCTGTCTGACACTGACATCTGTACAATCCCCAGCTAAGATTTCCTTATGCCACATTCACACTCTCTTTCAGTTTGGGAATGACACAAGCACCTCCAAATATCACTTACAAAATGTTTTGATGGTCAAAGTCAAGCACAATCATGGTACATCCAGAATTTTTGGGTTGCTGGGCTTAGTTGGGCTTTTTAGAGCCAGTGCTGCCATCCAAACTGAAGCTGTGCTTCAATAACAGCTAGCTCCCGCAGCAATAATACTAATTTAATTACTAATAATATTAATAAGAATACTGATTTAAAAGTAAAAAACGGAAAACAGCCACTGAAGGATTCAGTACTACTTTGATCATGAACTGAAAAGGACTTCAGGCCAAAATAATTTCAAGCATCTACATAAACGTAAGAAGCCCTAGAAGTTACTTGAGGAATTAGTCAGTCTTTACTACAACAGCCTTGCAGAAATGCACAGGTGCACATACCCATAAAAGAAGAGAGGGAGCTCCTAATTTAGAAAACAATTTAAAATCTGCGCAGGCACTCCATTCACACTGCATAGCAACTGCGTGACGAAACTCTCAGAAATACTTCCATGTCCTCTCCTCACGAGCAATTTCAAAATCTGTGCACTTTCACAAACACACGGCTCTGCTCATACCCCGAGCCTTGCACAGCTCTATTAGTGAATGAATGAGGAAATCAGGATCATAAGAATCACCCCAAAGCAAACTAAACTGCCTAAGGAACCACCAGGCACACAAAAGAGATGCCTCACTGGCTGTGATAATATGTGGGCTGTAGATACTAAAAAGAATAAGCAGTGGTTGTTTTGGGGTTTATTCTTTTTCTGTAATGTAGATGGGGTTAAAGAGCTTCTGAGGTTGTTTCTTTTTAAAAAGATATTCCATTAAAAATTACAGCACACATTTTCATCCCACTTTGTCACATGTGCCAAGTGTAGCTGAAGGGACCGAGTGGCTCTCAAGTGTGCAAGTAGGGGGCTGAAGCTTTCTCCCTGGTCTTTAAATAGCCTGCCTTGTCAGGAGGCTGTGGCAGAGTAGTTTCAAGGGAGATGTCAAAAAAATCACCTCCCAGCGAGAGTTTGCCATGCATTATTTCTGAACCCACCGCGTGACACCACCGAGATGTGTGGGCTCAAGCAAGGCCAGCAGCAGTCAGAGCACACAAGGCGTGCAAAGAGGAGGACGGGAGGTCTGGAAGCAGACACGAACTGGAACGGATGCAGGCTGCCTCTCAGGCAAACATTAAGGTGCTGCAGACCTTTCTGTTCCTTCTCATCTCAGTAATTTCCACCCAACTGCTTATCTCTGCTATTTGCGAGCCTCTGCTGTCACAGCCCATTTGGAGTTGCCCCCTGACATCCTGTGCACAAACAAGCCCCTTGTTTCTCCATCTCCATTTTGGGTGAAACTGGTGCTGCAGGTACCCAGGCAGTGTAGGAGAGGAACAGCTGCAGCACTGGTGCCTTTCCTGTGCTGCCTGGTATCTCCTCCTAATTAAAACTGAAATATGTGTGTGTACAGCTCAAGCATGCCAGCTATTGCTCTTTGCCTGATCTCAGACTGAATTACTAGCACCAACAAAATCCAAGCAAGTGGTGCAGCAACAATGAGAAAAGCCAATTATGAGTTCCATGCCCTTCATTCTGCTGTCAGGTTTTCTTCATTTCCTAATGAGAGCTTTGCCGGCCCCTGCAACTATCAGCAGAGAAGGCCACCAGATCCCATGCTAAAAAAAAACAACCAAACAAACAAAAAATCACATTTTCAGCTGCTTCCCATTTAATACTACACTTTATTATACTTGCATAGGAATATCTAGTTTTAAAATTATTTTTTCATGTCAAGTGCACAATCATTGCCACTTGAATGCAACGAAGATCATAGAACTGCATATGTGTGAAGGGTGAGTTTGAAAACAACAGGCAGGACAAAAAATCAGACTGAAATCTACCATCCTGTCCTCACTTCACCTATCTGTGCTTAGCCAGCCAGAGCAGGAGGAGATCTTGCATATTAGATGCACTCTCCTCCCGGCACACAAGTCACGCTAGCAATAGCAAGCCGACTTATTCTCCAAAGCAACTTCCCACCTGTATTTTTGTGCAGTTAAAAATCCATCCTCTCCGTACTAAAGACAGATGCGAGATGGACACATGCAGGGCATGTTTCCAAAGTGACCCAGACAACAAGAGACAAGGCATATTTCAACCATGCCTCTACTAATCCTGATGATGGATGCAATAATGTTCTGCCATGTATTGAAAAAGGCTGCCAAAGCTTGAAGCTCAAACCATCTTGTTGATCGACACGAATACATAAACATGAAATTCATAAAGGCTTTCACACGCAATCTTGAGAAACACCAGACACCAAGCAGGTTCTCTGCCAAGGCAGTTTAAATGCTCCATATCACAGAACAGAAGTCTTACAATACTTTTCGTTTTACAAATCAGAAGTGCCTCTTATATTGTACCCAATATTTGCATAACATGAAAATAATAATTTAAAAACCTTTATGAAATGGGTATTTTAGATTATGAGAAAAACACAAAGAAAACTTGCCATGGAATCAATGTATGCTTTGCTACCAGCAAATATTCTTTTCCCTAGAAAGCACACCAAGTCCGTGCATAACATTATATTTTCCCACATGCACTAACCTAGTCCAAGGCCTTGTATTCCCTGAACTATGGATCAGGGATATTTTATTTGCTTGTAGCTAGACAGATTGGAAACAACAGATAATGACTTGGTTTTGAAGCACACACTGGTGAAACTCAGTAACCACAACAGCTCCCTGAGGCATAAAACCACACTTTCATTTCCAGCCCACAGGTTCCAACAGCACCCACCCCTTCTAAAAAACACAATTTTCTCAGCTCTGGCACCAAAAACCACTTGGGTGAAGCTGATTTCACCTACCGAGGAAGAAGCCAAAGAGCCTTTGCCTGCCACCATGACAACTTTCCTTGTCTGCAGATGGGTTCCTTGACCCGTGGGAGCACCATGAACTCCGAAGCAAACCTTGCACCAACGTCACTGCTGGAGGATGGAGTCGAGTGAGGAGCCCACACGCAGGGAGCAGAGGTTTTTAAGCCAGTTGGCTCCTCTTCGAAGCGCTGCGGAGCCCACGGCGCCGGGAAGGGAATAGAAGGAGCCACGGGCACTCGGCAGGGCTCCGCTGAGCGCGGCTCCGAGGGGCACCATCCCGGCCGCACGGCAAGGGAACAGCACTCGGACAGCACGGGAACGGCTCTGCCTCATCCCCGCACCACCTGTGCCGCTGCGGGGCATCGGGAGCACCCGGAGCAGCCGCCTGAAAGGACACGTGGTTAACCCAAAACATGCTTACTTGGAAGTGATCCGTCACTCGCTTTTGTAAGCAGTGTGTTTATCCACAGAGGGAAAACATCCCCGTCGCAGCTGCTGCAATGAAAAAGACCCCTGCAAACCACTGGAGAACTGACCACACAGGGGAAACAGTGATGAAAGGCAAACAAAATCATCAAAATTGTGTCAAGTAAGAAGGATGCAGGCAGGTAGTCAACACAAGACTTCCTTCTGATTTCTTTCCGTTTAAGAAATTGTAGGGGTTGGGAGTTTTGTTTGTTTCTTTTTTAAAGTTCATGAAAAAAGAATTTGTATTTTTAAAAGATAAAATGCGGAGTCTGAGCTAAAGCTTAAGGACATGTGTAAGTCTTTGGACTGTTGCCTGTGACCTTTGGATTAAGTCAATAACAAATCAAATTAAAGAGTGTGCAAACACTTCAAAACAAGCTGTATTTTAAGAATGAGACCATCCCTTCCTTGACTTCACACTTCCCTCGTATGCAAGTGTGGGAACACTTGCATATATTTAGGTTTTCCTTGGTGCTATTTTTCTATTAAGCTCAAAAACATTTCAGAAATATACAATAAAAAAGGACTTTCATTACTGTCATGAAACCTTTATAGACATCATTTGTTTAAAATCTCAAATCATACAGAACTCTGTATATCCTTAATGACTGGCTTCATAAACTATGGCTACAGATTTTAAAGGCCATTTTATTACAGGGAATGTTGTTTGAGGCTTCATTACTACTGTAAAACAATACAGAGGTACTATTTGGCAGCAGAGTCCTTCTAACAGCAGCTTGAGCTGTTCCAGGAAATTCAGGAAGCTACTGTCACAGAACGACAAACCTGTGCGAAGGGAAGGCAATTTTCTCAGCAGGTTGCCCAAGACTAGGATTAATTTTCACAGGAGAAGTTACCACAAGACACATCATTTTTAGCACAGAAGAAGAAAGCTCACTTCATTTCAACAAAAACATGACAACCATAACAAAAAACACCCCCAAACATAAGGCAGAATACAAAAGGACAAAAAGAGAATATTAAACACAAAGAAAACTGAAATAGCTGAAATTTTATAAAAGCCTTATATCAGATTCTCTTTGTGGAAAGCAGTAACAAGATAGGACACACTGCAGCAGCCGTAAAAAATGTTTGGGGATGTACTTGTTTGAGTTTTGTGCCAGCTTCAGGTAGCCAGATGGGTGGTTTAGCTATGGAGGATGAGCAGAAACAAGCAACACATCCTGAGTCTCCGCTCTCACCTATCTAGTTCTTCCAATGGAGTGAGACTGGAATAATTCCAGCAAACCAAAGCAAGCTGAAGTAGATCTGCTTGAATTGCTTTCAGTTTAAAGTTTCACTTCTGTACTTCATGAAAAACAAAACCTGTTTATGTTTTTTGCTTTATGCACACTAAAACAATCCTGAGTCACCACAGAAATGTATAGAAGGATTCTGTCTTATCCAGCCAGACAAAATCTTCAAAATTACACTAGAAATGCATTTGTTTTCTCATTTGTGTTTATGCTGCTTGTTTGAAGTCATAAGACTTCATTGTTGACTACCTACAAATCCAATCTACCAGTCTCAGAGTGCACAGGAGCCTTCTAAAATAATTTCTCTGGGTGCTATTTCAAGTCTTCTGTGGGCACCAGGGTTTCACCAGCAGCTGGCCTGTAGCCAAGTCCCCTGTGGACAGTTCCACAAGCACACTTAACCTATTTGAGTCTACACCTCTCTTTTGCACGATAACACCAAAGGTATTCCACTAAAAAATGTCACACCACCTTCTCTTCTGCCCGCACCTCAACTCAGCAGCCCAGCTCAAAGTGAAGACAGTAGCTCCAGCCTGTCACCTCTCTTGTCGAAGGTTTGAAAACAAATCAAACCATTCCCATGAGCTTTCTTCAGCTGACGCTGAATGATCCTGGCAATTTAAGCATTTTACATCAAAATGCTCAGCAAACAATGGTTGTACTGTCCTCTTCCTGCGTGGGCGCCTGCAGGAAATAAAACATTCTTTAAAGATTTTACACGGTTTTCTAACCCTGAGATGGATCATTTTGCACAATCTAAAAATAAATGCACGGGCCTCCTTGTGTTCAAACAGCGTAAGAAAAACAAATTGCTATTTTGTCTTTCTTTGAGTGAAGTAGCCAAGGGGGTTGTGTCCTGGGGGAACAGACTGTTGATATGTTTTAATTAAGGATTTGTTACAAATCCTGAGCTTCTGACAGAAATTTGTGCATGTCTTGTTAGCCTTCATCTAATAATAATATAACTGAAATCCAAACAAAGTGAGCATGGAAGTTAAGTGCAGCATCACCTGCATAGAGCCATGCAGACCAGGACTCCAGCCAAGGCTGATTATCTCACTAGCAAATTGCTCTGCATAAAAAACCTCCACACAAGAGTACCTCTCCATTGCAATTACCATCTGTACAGTACCTCTCAAAAATCTAGTTCTGATACCTTGATTCCACAAAGCTTTCTTACCTACTGTCCCCTTAAAGTTTCTCCAGGACATAATTTTTAATACTGCTAAATGTGAATCTCTAAGTATTGTGTCCATAGAAGGCTGAGGTTGTGTCCCCTTGCTCCCTGCAGAACAAACACACGGTTGTCTTTCAATGTAAGCATTTGAGTAAGAGCAGCTAGCCACTATTTCAGGTATTTTCTCATTTCCAGTACCACCTCATTGCAATTTATGCTAGTAGATATACTTTTACAGTATTTTGAGTAGCCTGACTCTAGCCTACTCCAGAAAAAAAAACTGGTCACTTCAGCTGAAACAACAAAAGATAGGAAAACAAGAACTACGTTTGTTAAGACCATCAAGGAAATTGAGGCTTTTGGTGGTGAGAGGCATCCTGTGGTTCTGGGGATTACCTCAGATAGTTAACTGCTGCCACCTCTCAGAAATGTTTTCCCTTTCCAAAGACCACTTTCCCCTTGGAAAACAAGCTGAGTTAGATTTATGATGGCAGTGGGGGCACTCGGTGCACCTCCCCTTGATGACTCAGTAAACAAGATTTGGAGATGCAGGCTCTCCCATCTATTTGAAAGCAGCGCCCCTCAGCACCTCCCTCCATTACCACTGCCAACAAAAATTTGGAAAATAAAACAAATGGAAGAGGCAGGCTGGAGCCTGGAGCAATATCACCAGTCCCAGGCCAGCACCCAATTCTGTGTTTCTGCTGCTTGGGACAGATCACACGACCTGGAGGGCAGCTAAAAGGCATCGGTCACTAGGACCAGTGCATCAAAGGAGAATGCAAGTGGGAGGGGCATGAATAAAGGGATGCTTGTTAGTGCATCTAAGGATAGTACTCCCAAAGAAAAAAAGAGAAGAAAACACACGTGTTGAAAGGAAAGGAATTGTATCTCTCTCCTTAAGAAAATGAAGTTCTTAACTTAGAAAGAGCCTACATGCTATTTTTAAACCTTAATGGAAATGGAAGAAATATTTCTAAATGCTTCCAAACCAAGGAACTTAACCTGTGGGGAAAAAAATTGCAGGATATCCTTTTGTTTGCAAAGGCAACTATCACTACTGTTTTACAACTGAACTAAATGCAAAAAACCTTATTTCTAGATTTTATGTTTTATGGTTGGAACAGCAGAGTGCCTTATTATTATCATCATCATGCATACACAAATGAAAGTTATCCTCCTCACGGCAAATATTGGACAAGTCTCTTGGAAGCTCTGTATCTTGCTAAAGACAATAGGAAACCAGAGCAAGTCCTCTCCACCAGTTACCTGGTCACTCTTTTCAGTTTTGTCTGCTAAAAAGAGTGACCAGGTAACTGAAAGTGTTTTAACTTGAAACTCCAGAAACTTAAACTTTCAGCTGCAAAAGCAGTGTCCAAGGTTGACAAGGCCTGCCCCCAGAAGATGTTTGTTATTACTCAACTGAACACACACAGAGACACTTTCATCCTCTCCTCAGCAAACAGCTTTGTGCACTCAGCAAAAGGCCCACAGCACCCTCAGCTTGTTTGCCAGGTGGGAACAGAGGCCAGGGCTAGACAGAGCCTTCTAGAACCTTCTTTGCTCATGCTGTGCCTGGAACAACCAGTCCACAATATTTCAAATCCATACGTAGAAGACACTTGCCTTTGTCATGACTCAAAATGTAAGCTTCCTTAAAAAACAGTTTTACCATTCCCTAAACTCGACATTGAAGACTGTATATTGTGTTCCCCAAGCCCCAGAAATTCTTTATGGCCAGGCTTACGCACTGCAGAGCTGTCACACACAATTTTTATCTGCAGCCAAGTGAAGCAGGAGGTGCTGAGCTGATGTATGTGGCTGGCATTTGAGAAGTGATCCTTGTCAGTCAGGTATAACAGGAAGGCTACAGGCCATGAGCCTCCCAGGCTCAAAAGGTTGTCAGAAAACAAAGCAATGCTGAGAGGATGGGAGAGGGTCAGTTCACTGTTTCTTTCCTTGTCTGTATAATCCAGAGGAAGAAATGGCTTTTTTGCTTATTAACATACTGTCTGACTGGCTTGTAATTAAAATTCAAACAAGGAGAGAGGGTTACAAGAAGTACCAGGACACCAACCAACCTCTGCTTAAAGAAAAGCTTTCTCCATTTTTTCCTGAAGCATCCTAGAGACAGCAAACCAGAGAAGACTACAGATATTTCCAGATTTTCTGTATCACTTTCACTGCCTATAATTTTCTTCATATATAATTGCTCAAATGATGCCAATGTTTGTGTGAAAAGTTCCCAAGAACCAATGGCAAAATACTCAAGCCATTTAGAACACTTCAGGGATGTGAGCAGGCAGGTGTGTAATTTGTAGCCATGATGGATAGGGTTCAACACCTTTGTGTACTGAGATTTCTTTATGTCCTCTCAGGCAAAGTCTGTACATTGTCCTAGTTTCCCATGCAATCCCTAGACTTCTGAAAGCTGGACAAGCATTTCCCTACATGTGCACCACAGAATGCTCCGAGGAAATGTCTAAGGAAATGTCTATGGGAAGGGTAGGACATACCCAAGGGGTTCCTGCTACCATAGCAATTACAAAAATAAATACCACACTGCTTCTCCTCTTGCTTTCCTTATGGAAACGCGTGCAATATTATTGTGGTAATATGAGGCAAAGAGGGACAGGAAAGGAGCTAACCTGCTCTGCAGTACAGCACACCAAGGTGGCAAGGGATGTCCTCTGCACTGGTAAAGCACAGAGGGCACTCCTTCAGCACACCCAGCCAAAGATGAACAAAGCAAAGCTGCAAAGAGACAAGCAACATGACAGCCAAGAACACCTCCAGTAAAATGGTGTTTTTTACCACCTGTTTCAAGTGAAAACATTCAGGCTGAATACACCACACCTTTCACCTTTAGTGAACAGATAGTGTCCAACCAAATCTGAATTGCAACTTGGTCTGAACAGAAGTGAGCTGACAGGCTGATGGAAGGAACCAAAGTGTTCCTTGTATGAGGAGGAGTAGGTTGGTAGGATCTGAATCGAACATGATTTTGTCTCCTGTTACATGAATCCACCCTACATCTTCCCAAACCTGCAGCATTCTTCATAAACCACTGCTATTCAAAACACAACATGCACAAGGCATATTTTAAAAAACTAATGTTTTTAAACCAGGTTAAAAAGATACGAGCTTTAGAAGAAATAGATATAACAGTGTTAATAAGGAATTGTTCCACACATTGTTTATTTTACACTCACTCTGCCAGTGTGCTCATTCTAGAGATACAGAAAAATACTTGTAAACACATACAGCAGTTAACCTTAAAAATCTTGGGGAAGTGCTCACTCACCTCTCCCTTTGGGGTGCTTTTGATTCAATAGTGTATTAAAACAAATAATTGAATTTAGGCTCTGATTCAAGACAAATTCTCCTAAAATTATACTAATACGGAAACTGAATTCCATCATCTCCCAAAAAAAGGAAAAAAGAACTATTGCTATGTTGTTGCTGTTCTTTCTAACTTCAAGCAGTGAAAAGATCTGAAAACTTTAAGTAGGTTTTTATGGGGTTTTTAATGGTCAAAGTTTTCTTTTGACTTAGTGAGCCTTAGTAAGCCAGCCAAGATAACATTTCTGACTGTGGCATAACCTAAGCTATATGGTAACGTCTTGAATAGCAAAATTTACTATTTGTCTTTAAAGGAAAGTGCACATTTGAACAAGTCACCCAAACTGGAGTTTCTGTTAGTAACTGGAGTTTAGGTCAAGTTTCATAACTGGTTAAAAATTACTCCACAAGCCAAGTATTATTGAGCTCTATTTCCTTAGCAGCCAAAGCAAACATCACCCTTGTTCCTTCCTCCTTTGATTCCCAAAAAGCTTCATCTGAAGAACAGGCAGAAAGGCCAAAGTGGTTGAATTCAGTATCCTGGAAAAGGGGGACTCATAGAAGGCTGCAGTGTCTTTTATTAGATGAAGGGGGCTGTGGGGAAGGGAGGGACAGGGGACACTTTCCAGCATCCAGCCCTTGTTGGATCTGAAACAAGCACAAAGTGATGTCAGCTGCAGTTTGTCTGCCTGTGGCTGGGTGCATGCAAAGGCAGCTAGGCTGAGGGCAGAGCCTCTTTGGGAACTGCACCCAGACTTTCTGCTTGGAGCACGATGGACTGCCAAGATCACATCTCCCACTATTTGCTATACCTGACTGCATGCCTAAAGAGCACCTCAATATCTCATGATGCTTTTGAACCAATGGAACAAATTGGCAAGAAAATACAACACTGCTAAAGCAGTTTAGGAGGAGAAATTAGTGTGTCAAAAAGCAGGAGATCAAAAAGTTAGGCGTATCACCTTTTCCAACAAGGAATTACAATATTCTGCTGCTTAAAATAATTAAGCACTATTTTATTGTCTAAGTAATAAATGCTTATCATTATGAAGATGAAAACTGGCATCTAAAACTTGGGAGGGAGAAGGACATTAAAGATAATTCAGACAGCAACATTGTTAGACATCAGAGAAAATGAAAAATGAGACCTAAAACTTCAAAGCACAAAATAACAACACAAGGAAACGAGTAAGAGAGGCACAATGACAGAAAACAGACTACACTGAGTAGTGTGCCAGGGCAAGAATACCCCTACTTGTTGAATTAATTCTAAAAATTACCATATTGCTATAGTCAAGCTTTGGTGAGCTCTGGCAATCTCATGCCCTACCCAGGAGCATCAGGAAAGCCCTTCTCAATGCAGGACTGTACCAGTTCATACAAACAGCAGGGGAATTCTGCCCCCTTAGTGCTGATGCTCACTGGAAACCAGAGCTGACCAAGACCTCCGTGAGGCACCTTCCTGCTGCAGCACCTACATGGGCCAAGAGCACTGCCATCAGCGCCCAAGAAGCAAAAGCAGTACCACCAGACTTGTCATAACCCACATCACTCTGCTGCTGATCCAGACTACTCCTATGGAGCATCCTTAAGCTGCAAAATACCACTTCCACTGAGGCTTACTGATAGCTAGTAAAAAAAAATCCTGTGAAGTAAGAAAGACAACACAAAGCACATGCTAAACATTTCCCTACACTCAAACAAAGCAAAGAATCAGATCAAAGTCCAGAAGGTGCTCAAAGTAGCATTAGGAGAGTGTTAATGTGATGACCAATGTAGGAAGATAAATTTTGTCTTTCATTTGTGAAAATACATCTCTTGAACAAGACACCGGGGTCTACAGCCAAAATAATTCAGAGACTTGAAACAGCCAGATTCATTCTCTGAGGAAACATCTCCAGTGGCATTCAGGACCACCAGAGCAAAGACCTCCAGGTTGGCACTTGGCTGTGAAGTGCTGCTTGGCCAGGGAGCAGCACAACCACACACCGGTGTTTTAAGACTTGCCTTGTTTATAAGCTCTTTAATCCTTCAGTAACTACAAAAGTTAACTCCATTTACATGAGGCAGCCTGCAATTATTACAGGACTCACTGAAAACACCCCCCCTCTCCCTGTCAGTCCATCCTTCAGCGACCTGCTCCCAGTCAGATGTGAAAGCCAGACCCAGACACAGCCTCCACTGGACTTCACGGGGCTGAGTGCCTGCCTGGGTTTCACCTCATCCCGCTGAAGCCAACTGGTGACCCCGCCCTGGCACAGGCTGTGAGCTGCACTTACCTCTGTGAACATGTCTTACTGCCTTCCCACATGGCAGGGCAGATTTCCTGTTTTCATACATTCCCTTGTCAGCCCTAATCAGTGTCAATAGGTTATGGTGTCTTTTGTGCTGGCGGCGTCAGCCCTGACAGGAAAGAACTTTTAATCTCTTCCCTCGCACTGAGCCATGAGAAGCTGCAGGCGCTCCCAGGCATAACTCCCTTGGCTCCCCTCCGAAAAATTCTCTCAAGCACTCAGTTGCTTAGCAATATTTGCCTTCCCCCTGTACGGTTCAAATTGGCAACATCTGTCCCTTTGGCACTTTCCACTTGTGCAAGAAACGGTGCGGAGAGTTTCAAAAATCTATAAAGGGGTTGGCAGAGGATGTTCCGCGTGAGCCATCAGAGTTGCTTTGGCATTTTATTGCTGGTTTATTTCCAGCCTGGAGAGAATGTGTGGCTTCTTCCAAAGGAGAGGCACACAAGGGAAAAACCTCTTTTGCATCCAGTGGGACTCACCTATTAAATCAACTACAAGTAGCTTTTTCTGTTTACATAACTACACCCCATGCTTTGGCTTGGTTTAGCTAAAAAAACCCAAACAAAACATAGCACTGACACATAATTCTTTCCTGTCAACTGGGACTGACTCTGATTTCTCCTAAGATATTTCATGCTTATCAAGTGAGAGAAAACAAGAGAAGTCAAAATGTGTTTATGCACTTAAAAATGCAAAAGCTGTGTGCAATCCTGACCTCATAACCACTAGCTGAACCCCCAAACTGCCTGTGGTCCATGCAACCGCCCCAAGGGGCAGTGATCAAGGTCATTGCCTCTGGATGTACCTGCAACCCAGCAAATGCGGGGGAAAAGAAATTAAAATAATGTAAGAGCATAAAAAGTACCAACTGTTTTCACTTCCGAAAGCCAAAAGGGAATATGGAGAAGACCCAAGTAAACAGATACATCTTTGGGCAGTTGGTATTACAACAAGCAGCAGAGAATCCCACAGTAAACCTTTCTCAGGCTGCAACTCATTTTATCTCACACCACAATGCCCAAGAACTGTGAGAAAGGCCTCGGATGGCACAGTTTTGGATGCAAAACTTGCAAGTTTTTAGGGATGCTTATCAAAAATGAGATAGTTCAGTTTCAGCTCTTATAGTTGAGGTTTACTTTTTTTTGCCTTTAAAACTTTTCTTACCTGAAACAGTCAGAAAAAGTAACAATTCTCATTCATGTTTGATCTGCTTCTTTAACAGTCACACACCAGCAACAAGACAAACTGGCACAATGCCTGTGGTGAAGCATGGAAACCCTTCTCCAATCACCTAAGGCACTTCTGATTATAAAAAGGGTAGCAGAGGAGACACAGAAATAACACCTTGTTACCTGCCTTGGTGCAAAGCAAGGGGGAAAAAAAGTCAAAAAAAGGAATAAGAGGGGTGAGGGGGAAAAAACCAAACAAAACACAATCTCCCTTCTATTCAGTAAATGAGAAATACATAAAGAATTGGTAGAAAGATGACAACAATATCTTAATGTTAACTGCTGTGTATTCATAAGGCAAACAGCATTGCATATGTCTTTAAAGATTGTCATTTTGAAAGGATGCAGGATTAAAATAATATATTTATTTCTACTTTACAGGGTTCATCTGTCTGACAACTCCTGCCAGTAGAAAAACTCAGGTGCCCTGAAGAGAAGTCCAATAAAAAATTATCTATCTAGAACCGACTTTTTGTATTTGCCATCCAAACTTCTTCTTAGGTATTTACTAATTACTATTTACTATATAACAACCATGTTTTAATTGGTGACCATTGATAAATGCTTACTGAGGAAAACGCAGCTCAATGACAGCAATTTGAACACAGAGGTCTTTGTGTTCACCCTGTGCTTCAAGGACAATACAGTGTTACCAAAAAGACTTAACACATCTGGGCTGCTTCATTGTTGCTTCTTGTTGTTTCGGTGTTTTAAATTGGCCGCTTCTCTATTTGCTTCCCAGTTCCCAGCCAGGGGAATCCAACGAGGCCTCATTACAAGAGGTAAAAGGAGCTATGCCCTGACATACACAAAATTTTGGTGAAAACAAAGCCAAATTTTCAGTGAGCATCAAGGGCCATACACTCCTCCATACACTATGCCCTTAATAATGCTTGAGCATTTATAAACACTGCCCCTCAAAACAGCCTCGCTGCTTCTTGCCCTGCTGTCAAGCTGATTCCCTTTCACACATCACAGTCTGTGTCAATGAAGGCAACACAAGGGTCTCTGTTGGTGCTGCAGCTCTCCCAAAGACATGGAGGGAGACAATGGCTCTAAAAGCATCTTTGTTTAGGTGCTGGGGAAGAGGTAAAATCTGGCACATGAAGAGAAGGGATATATCTAGGCTTCTTCATGTGTGCTGTATTTTTAAGCCTTCTCACAACAAATTTGGAAAGATGCCTTAAAGGGACAGTGGTGACATTTGAAACTGAAGGCTTTGATTTGGGGAAGGGGGGAAAGAGCTGTTCAGTGTCTCTGTGAATGCAAAGTGAGTCACTGCACTGTTATCCACTGTGGATTCATTCACTCTGCAGTGGAACTGTGTGTCTCTTCGGGCTGGAAGGCTGAACTTTTCAGTGTTCCCATGAGCAGAACCTGTCAATAATGAATTCACAGCTGCAGGTGAAACACACCTTAGAAATTCAATTAACTACAACACATGTGGTTGAGGAAATGGCTTTCCTAAGTCATGTCATGGGAGATCACAGGAAGAACTGTATTTGGCATGTGGCTGTTCAGTAAACTGGGGCCAAACAGTTCTGGGAAGAAGAGGGAAGAACAGCCGTTTCTGCTGGACCTATTCACTGTCAGGGTCATTGCAGGGCAGGAGCCTCCCCACAGCTCCTGTTTCTCTAAAACCTAAAGAGAGGGATGACCTTTCAGCCAAAGGACCCCCAATCAGCCTCTCTTGTACTGTACATCCAGCACACAGGCCATATATCCAGGGGTACAACCTCACAGTTTCTTCTTCTTCTCCCTCCAGGCTTCAGCACTGGAGGGCTCTATTATCAAATCGATGTTCATCACTGAGACCAAACAGAAGTAAGCAAATGTGACAATGACAAGACTGAAAAAATCAGAAATTAAAGTAATGCATTTTTCACTAGAGCTTACAGAGCCATTATCCAAAATGTCTATGCTCAGAAAACAATCACAGGCCACAGCCTAAAGAGCCTAAAGATTCCTTCTGCAGAGGAGGATCATTCAGCATATTCACAAAAAGGTTCATCTATCAGCTTCAAAGTGGAATAAGCATATAATTAAAACCAGGGTCTTGGCTTGTGCAAAAACATTTCTTTTATTATCTTCAATTCCCTTTTTATTGTGTTCTTACTTTGCCACAGATCAAACAGAAGGCGTATGAGTAGTGCTACTCCTGCACTGGCAACTGTAGGATTTTCACAGGCATTTGGACCCAGACTCATGTGCTCAATGGACAGTGAGAAAAAGGTTTCATTCAGCACACAGCACCACACTAATGCTGCCCTACCAAAATTCATATTAAACCAGAGATACATGAGATGGCAGAAGTAGTATGGGGAAGGAAAAAGAGATCAGACAATAATGCAGATAAGACAATAAGATAATGTAGAAGGTGATGCCCTGCACTGCTTTATTTGTCTCCCAGGAGCATCCAGTTAAGCAAATAAGGTAATGTGGACCTCAGTGAACTTCCTGTTTTGAGGTGTGATGTGCAATGCCAAACCTACTTGGTAGCAAATAAAGTCTCTCAGCATGAAAGTATTTTCACAGCTTCTCAACAATGTCATTTTGACAGTTTCCTCTCATTTCCCACAAGATACTGCCTACAGCCATTTGCAGCTGATCCACACCCTTTTCCATGAAAAGCAGACTGCACCCACACGCTCTTCCTTTTCATTACAAAGGTGGCAAAATACAATTTGAAACAATCTCTGTAGCTCTGCTTGCCCAGTTGCCTTAGGTCAGCACCATGGGATCCTACATCGCACAGAGCATAGCAACAACCTCAGTGCTGAAGGATGAGTGCAGTAAATCTCCAAAATGTACCAGGGGACCAAGTGCCTTTGAGGCCAAGCCACGAGGCAGGCAGAGTCAGTGTGCTGGTCCCTTGGTACAGCTGAAACTGGGCTTCAAAGGGCACAGGAAGAGGAGCTGCATTTGCTGAACAACATATCTACAGTGCTGCTCCTCCTCTCCCATGGCTTTACCAGCCAGGGCTTCTGCCTCCATCCCACGTAACAAATCAGAGACGTGGCCTTAGGGTCAGCAAAAACTGATGGAGTACAACAAGGAAACTTGCAGTATCAAAATAAAGGAAAGAACCAGGCCTTAACTGCCTAGTTAAGAAGCAATTTTAATTCCAGCCATCTCCTTCCCCTTAGGTTTCCTAATACTGTCCTAAACAATACACTTGCTCCTCATGAAGCCACTGGACTTCCCAGTACAGCCCAAACATGTGACAGATGCTTTCTGAAATCTTCAGAAAAGCCTTCCCAACCACTCTGTCTACTGCCCTTTTCTTTGTCTCTCAGGTGAAAGCCACAACAGAATAATCAAATCCAGCTCAACTGTGCCAGCCTCTGTCACACACTGCACACAATCTCTGATCAACTCAAAATGCAGTGAGAACTATACAAAAAAAAAATCATCTTCCCAGAAGTTTTCTTCCCTCTGGAAAGAAGAATATTTAAATATTGCAACAGCCTTGTGTTCTGAATTGCACCTGCTGATCTGCAAACCCTGTCCTCAGTCTTGCTGTACCAGCTGAAATGGCTCAGCCTGAGAGAGAGCAATTCATACTTTCCTGTGGGTCCACAGGGAGATCTTACAAACTTACAGAGGAGAATCCTGTGGTGTTCACAGACCCTTATCACAAAGCCCAGGGGACCACAGAACTCACTGCACTGCTGGCTGTCCCAATAGTCACTGAGGATTTGGGGCCTCCACCCACCACCACTCAGAGAGTCCTGACACTCTGCATCAACACTTTACCTTCTCTTCGTATCATTTCCCCCTTCTTTTCAACAAGCCTTGGAGGAAAACAAAAATCATAGGCACAGAGGCAGGCTTGAACCGAAAAATCAGGGGAAGTGTCACATTTTCACCACTTAAAAGGTATCTCACCCAGCTCAACCCCAAATTGCACTTTCCAAACAGGGTAACACATGCACAGTCATCATTGCTTCTGGCAGTCACTGCTGTTTGATGACCTATTCTCCCATAGCCAAACTCACACTGCTCCAACAGAGACCCCCAAAAATTGCACTCACCTCTACAGGCTCAGAAGGGGTTTCCAATTTTGATAACTCAGCTTTGGCTTTTGCCTTCAAATCTGAGAGATCTTCATCGGTCTCTTCCTTGGGTTCAGAAGGGGTTTCCAATTTGGATAGTTCAGCTTTAACTTTTGCCTTCAGATCCAAGACATCTTCATTGGGTCCTTCATGGTATTCCTCCAGGAGAGGTTTGAGCTCCAGGGAGTCAAATGGTGCCTGATCTTGGCCATCCATTGGTCTGACATAGGCAGTTGGTTTCTGCTGCATTGCACTGGCTTTTGATGTCAAAGAAGGGGGGAAAGTCTGAGAGGAAGGCTGAGTGGTGCTGGTCACTGGGCTGTCCTGACCTTCCTTCTCCTGTGATCCTGTCACTAAGTCCTGTAAGGATTTGGTTTGACTGTAGGTTGACCCATGAGTTTTGCTGCTGTTCTGTGACCTGGAATTGATATGCTGGCTGGAATGTAGAGGTGACAGGGGTGCCACTGGAGAAGACAACAAGCATGGCAGGAACGGGGAAAGTGCCAGAGGGGAGGCCTGCAGGCCCCGAGCACGACCTTCCCCACTGCCAGGCTTGTCATTGTGGCTGTGGGGAAAGCCTGCCTGACTGTCTTGGCCACCATGGCCATGCTCTGGACCATGGCTCCGAGCGCTTGCTAAGCTGCGGCTCTTGGCGTGCAAGCCTGAGGCTGGTTCTGTTCCTGACTGGGCCTTTTGGTAGTGGCTGGAGTGGCTTGGAGGATGAGGGGCTACAACCATAGGTCCCACGGGTGGACGGCGGGTCAGGTGCTGGAATGAAGATGGCAATGTACGGATGGCATTCTCAGGGAAGTAGGGGCGATCAGGCTGTCCGGGGGGAAACAGAGGGACAACACTCTTTGGAATCCCTATAAGGTTCTGACAGGATTTGTTGCTCATGAACTCCTTGACCTCCTCATAATTGCCCAGCATGTTCTGAATTCGGCTTGACAACTCATCTTCTTTATTAGTCTGCAACAGAAGAACAAAGAGGTGGACATTTCAAAAGCCCCCCCAAGAGATCCAGCTCAGGAAGAGACATTCTTCAGGATTTTAAGTTAATCACCACACATCACCATGAGTGAAGTTAGGCAAGCTCACCTTGATGCTGCAAATCTTTCGAAAGCAGACAGACCTGCTTGAGCCACTATGAGTTATTCTGAGCTGAGCTTGGTGCACCTGCAGCCTCCAGGAGCACGAACATCAGATCCATTTGTTATACCCGGCTGCAGGCAGACAGGCAGCCAAGCTGCTCATGAGCACTCTCCCTCAAGCTACAGGAGGCCAGCCCAAAGTCCATAGTGCTCTTGCACAACCAACAGAGACTCAAGCACGTACTCAGAGGAATTGAATTTAAGCAGATGGGAAGATGCTGTGTTTGTATTTATCGTGCTCAAGTCTGCCATACCCTCTAGAGAGCCCCAGCTCTCCTCTTTTCCACCCTAACCTCTTTCCTCCTCTCTTTCCCCCTCACACCCCCCACCTTTACCTTGTAGGGTTCTGCAAAGAGGGGAGTCTTCTCAGAGAACTGCTTTTTGTCTTCCAGAGCCTCCTGACTCCGTCTCTCTCTCTCTCGAATCCGTAGCAAGTTTCTGTCCTCATTGCACAAGCTTTAGGAAGGAGAGAATAGAAGGATGATTAACACTGTACACCAGTGTTATCAACAAGTATCTACTTTGTACAAAAACCCTGGTTTTCAGACAATGGTGTACGTCCAGAATGAAAGTAATTTTGAAATCCACAGGATGGTTACAGCTGACAAAGAATTTGTTGCACAACACAGTAATATGACACACAAGGTACATGCATCCTTCTCAGTGATTTCTACTCCTGATAACATCCTTTGAGAAGAGTAGGAAGGAAAAAAACTATCCATCCATTTCATTGTGAAACAAATTGAGAAACAGTCAATGGGGGGCGATAAGCACACCAGCTGGCAAATCCATTTGCAACAATAAGTGTGAAAAGCTACCATTCTTGTTCTCCTTCAGACTCCCACTACAACTCTTACCCAGGAGTAAAAGAGAATCCATTAATTTGAAGGTGTTGCCACATTTAAAGAATGAATGAACTCTGGCTACTTGGCAAAAACCAAGGCAATTCTACTTGGCAATAAACAGGCTTGAAAGTCGCTCACCAGGAAACCCATGTAGCTGCATTTAAAGCAACCATGAAAACGTATTTAGAAAGAAGGGCTCAGAAATTCAGAAAACACCAGGTCAAATACCCCTGTTCCTACTAGACCACATCTGCATGCACTCAATTCCACCAGCCCCACACCGAAGCACCAATAAACCCGTGTCACATGCACAGCAGAAGACTTCACGGAAAACCAGATACTCTAAACTACACCTTTCCTGTGAAATAGTACTGCAAAACAAAGGAATCTCTTGCTCTACTCTTTATAGACATCGGGGAAGAAAAAGCACACAGGCATCTCTCTTCTGTACTATTTCTATTCTACTGCACAGCCTACTGTATACATACAATTCCTACATTCTTCTTCACACACTCAAATTCTCAAGTGTCCCACTTTGCACGGGAAGAGCCTTGTATTCCCCACCAGTGACATCTTCCCCAGTGCTCCACCAGTAATCTGCTGCTGAAAGTTCAATCATCCCTGAAAGAGAGGCAGAGGACTGGCTTTCCTGTAGCAGTTCACCAAGAGGTCTGACTGCTGCGGAGGGGGTTTCCTGACTCAGTGGGAGCTCTGGAAAACGATGCTGCCAGAAGGCAAATTTCTATATATGGAACTGCAGCAAGCATGTATTTGTGCCACCAAAACAGAAAAACATATTCAGGGGTTAGACTCTGCACATTTAGCATAGTTTCCAACTTTGCTAGTGCCAAACTGCTTCCAAATATAGCAAAAGGGAAGTGTCTGGTAATATCTATGTACCCTACTTCTGCAAACAATTTTAAACATTCATTTAAAAAAAAAAAAAGAAAATAACAAAACAGGAATCACAGGCCACTGCTTCAGTAAATACATACAATCCTTCTGTAATAAACTGCATAATAGAACCATTTCCCCCGTGCATCTGATGTTATTTTGCATGTCGGCAATTTCCTATCTATAAGCAGTTAGTTGGGCAGTTGCCCTGTGTGTGCCAGGACAGCTTCATGCAGTCAAGTGTGGGAGACACTGACTGCAGAACACAAAAACTTAGGAAAAATTATAAGCCAAACTAGAAGCAATCTTGTCTATTTCTACTACCTGAAATTGTATGCTTGCAAATGATTCTTTTAAGTGAATGTGTTTCACAAAAAGGCAAGCCACATATTATGACCCTGAAAATTGCTTTCTGCTAAACCACTGTGTTACATCCACGTGAACTACGGATGTCCTTCTATTTCTAGGCTGGCAAGCACCCAAACTCAGAGTAATCAAGTTGTTTTGCTCAGAGGTTCTGATCACGTTCAAACAAAAGGAAAACCCTAAACCATTTGAGTCTCTCACAACAGTAATATTTATGATGAGAAGTAGCTATGTTTCCTATATGTACCCTGACAGTGAATGTAAAACAACTTATGTCCTGCGTGCTGCAAAGACGGCAGCTGTAATACCTCTGAAAGGCCTTTTCTTTCCCTGAACCTTCCTTGACCCCAAGCTCTCTTCCCAGCAATAAATTCTTTCTAAAGAGTGTGGAGGGGGGGCAGAGGGCGGGGGTAGGGACACCGCCTATTTGCCACAGTGCCAGGTCCTGAAGGTTTAAGAGGAGACAAAGGTGCCGGCTCGGGAACATTCCGGCGGACACGGGTGCTCGCACACGTACGGGAGGACCGGGCAACGCTCAGCGAGGTCAGCCTTCATACCCTCACGGGGTACAGTGGCCCAGGCTGCTGGCCATGCACAGCTGACTGCCCCTGCAGCCAGGCCAGAGGTCATTCCCCTCCCCCTTTGATGTTCAGGATCGCCATCCACCCTCTGCCTCCCCGTCTGAAACGGGCCAATGTAATTTCCATTCCAAGTTTTCCTCCAACTCCATCGAACAGGAGCTACAGTTTCAAAAGCAGGATAAGGGGAAAAAGCACTGAGTAGTTACTTATTCAATCACGTAGTTGAGAGCTGCAGTCCTCCATTCTCCAAGTTACAGACAAGATCTTAAACTATCTGAAGAGCTAAAACTCTGAAGACAAGAGCTAAAACTCCTTCCAATTTTATTTTATCATAGAGGTGTCATGTTTGCAGGCACGCTGCCTCATCTCATACTGAGGGGCTTTTATTTTTAAAAAATAGGTTGTATCGCACAAGATAGCATTCTGAACTCAGAGCAGAAGTGTCTGCTGTCTACAGAAACACCCACTTTCTAAATATAAGCTTGTCAATATCCTACTCCCAACACCTGTGGAGATACCAATTCTGCCCATCCCTCACCTGGCTATTGAGGTAATTGTCAGTATGCTCTTCAAAGCTTTGGAAAACCTGGGCTACACTGTAACTCACACAGCAGCTGCCCTAAGGTCAAGTGTCAGGAAGCCAGGCAGAAAGCCTCTGAGAACCACGGTCAGAACTGTGTGGCCCCGTGCCAAGAGGAGAGGAGGTCTCCGTGGCCTGCCAGGCGCCAGCAAGGAAACGCGTGCAGAGACCCCGTCTGCCAGGCTCCAGCAGGGCGTCCCTCGCGCATGCGTAGCCCCAGCCCTGCTCCTGCTGAAGCTGCAGGGAGAACCCCAACTCCTGTTCTTCAGGAACCTCTTCAGACTCACAGCTTTGATACTTGGATTTTCCTAGAATGAGAACTCCAAAAAAAAAAAAAACAAAAAAAAACCTCAAAACCACCGCCAAGCTCTTCCCTACTGATTTGAAGAAATGCTTGGGAAAACCGCACCTGGAGGCCTGGCACCAACACACCAAGCACACCAAGGAGCCTGAGAGTTGGGGGACACGTGCACAAATCACCCTCACCCCCCAAAAAACCCAAACTGTGCTTTGCTACAGACTGAAACAGTAGAATTCTGCTAGGCTCAAAGCAGCCCAGCATGAAGGCACTGCACTGGCTCCCATAATAAGGGATTTGGTTCAGGAAGTTCAGCAAAGCACACTCCCTGACCCATGACATCATCCAGACCTGGGTCTGTAACAGAAGCCATAAAATACCGACGTGCTCTGAAGCTGCTCTCAGTGACATGCCAACCCTTACTACATGGGTTCAAATGCTGATATGTGACAATCCGGACCATGACAACATTTTCAAAAAATAGACTGCTGCAGGAAGAAATTCTGCCTCTTTTGTCCCATGTGTTCTCCAAATGAAAATTAAATGAAAATAAAAATCTGCTTTAATTGTAATAAGATCTAGTGCTGGCTCCCAAAAGGAATTATCCAGGAGCAGGGAAGGGGGGTGGAGAAAGGCTAAAAAGCAAATACACAAAAAACACTCACTTCCCTCTCGACATACAGAACCTCTTCCTCTGAAGCACCAAGACAAAACATTTCATTTTAGTACAACTGCAGGAAAACACAAATTTATTGAAGTTGTTTTGTCATTAAAATTGATTCTTTTTTTAACACAAAATACTGCTGATCACGATTGAGAGATGTATTTTTGCTTAAGGCAAGACACATAATCCCCAAAAACAATTAAACAGAGATCACAAGGATGCATCACAACAGCCTCGCTACAGCACCCTGGCTCTGTTCCTATTAAAGCCTCCACAGAAGAATTGCCACCAATTTATAGAGCCAAGATCACATCTCCAAAGACTAAATATGCAGTTTCATTCATCAGCCCATCAGCTTGAACAGAAACATGGATAAAAGCATGGCACAGAAAGTTCCTGAGCATCACAGCTGTGCTCAGCTCTCATGCTGGTATCACCTACACAGCCTGACAGTGACTGCAGCACAAGCAGATGAAGGGACAACATTACAGTTAATACCAAACAGCACCAAAAACTCCTCATCCCAACCTTTGCTTCCTTTCCTTTATGGAAACATTGACAAGTTGTGACTTGCTGAATTTTTAAAGTTCTGTTTCACATCAAACACTGTTTCTCAGAAAATACACAGTTTGAACACACACAAGTGATAAGAGAAAAACATAGGGCAAAAGTACAACAGATGGTACAGTTAGTCAGTAATTTTCTGCATCAGCATCATCAATCAACTTTGGTACATGCTTCCCAAAAATACATATTTTCACACTGAAGTAATATGAATTGGAATTTGCTTTTCAAGATTTTGCTTCCTCTAGCTCCTTCAACTCATGAAGTCTATCCAGCCCTATTTACTGACTCTGGCAGGGGCATCAGACCCACTGAGCAAGAGATCAAGACCTCACAGCTCACCTGTTTATTTACAACGACTCTAAGAAACCTCCTGCCAAATATTTTTGAACAAAAACAACGTTCCAAGAAAAAGCAATGCTGCTGCAACCTTTCCTTCAAAGCATATGGGAAAATGATCCTGAATATACCTCTTTTTATGTTTTAAATAAAGAGCCCTCTAGGTTGCACAAAAAAGATCGAAGCAGAGAAGGCTGGACTGTTGAAACAGGCAGAAGGGAACTGCCACTTTGCTTAAGTAGAAGCGAAGTTGGCTTTTGCCAGAAAAAAAAGAAAAAAAGCAGTTCTACTTTTGTAACATTAATCATCTTCTCACTCAGCCTCTCCTATGGTAATCTTTGGGTTCAAATTCTTACTTATTTGTTTCCTCCCACTGTTGCCAAGTTTAAAATTATATTCATTACTCAGCCATTAAAAGGTTTTTGCTTCCTTTCAGCATCAATAGGCCTTTGATCATCAAGCAGCTCCCTGGAGAAAGCCTGATCTTTTCCTGAGAAGAACTGAGCCCCTGCAGTGCCCAGCGACTTTAGCAGGAACTGGGAACTCTCAGATGTTCTTCAAACATGACAGAACCTTCATAGAACTGAGCCTAAACCCCAGTGCAAATGGCTATGCACTTAAAAACACACCCCAACATTTCCCAGTCATGAGAAATCCACGTGGAAATCATGAGAGATCCATGAACCACTGAAGTTTCAAAAGAGGAAAAAAATGATTTGTCAAAAGATGCAAAAACCTGACAGTAACCTCTTTTGTGCCTACTCAAAAAAGGCAAAGAAGTGAAAAGTTTATGACTTAGACTTTCCCTCACACCCTGAAATGTTTAAAATCTAACTATTATTTAGTCATAAACTGTCACGTACAACAGCAACTTAGGAAATCTGGAAAAACGTGACAATTACAGAGCATGTAAGTACGGTGCCATAGGGGAAGACCTGAACGAACCAAGAGGCAGCCTCTCCACGTGTGATGCTGCAAAAATGAAGTCTCCAAAGCAACTCAGGCTTTCAGCCTCTCCCCATGTCGATGACGTGAATAGAACAGTCAGAAGAGGTGTTAATTATAAGTTAGACGGGGAACGCGAAAGCTGTCATTCTCCATCTAAATGCAAATATACTAGAAGGGCTTTTAAGGAGGTGTGATTGTGTGAAGCGTAATTACAAGGAAAGCAGACAAGGAGTTGATGAATTTAAGGCTTTGTTTGTTCTGGATGTGGCAGGCAAAGGAGGAAATGTGAGAAATTTAAATCACCGGGTATGTGCAATGAAAAATCCTGACCACTTCGTCTCTGCAAGGCGTTCTGTACACGGCAGTCACAGGCACATATCCCAGGAGTTGCCCGAGCCACGTGAGTGGTGTGACTGCCATTCAGCCCTGAAGGCATGCGTGTCTTTTTGGGTAGGTGAGTGAAGATCTGCAGCTCAAGCGCTACTTCAGTGACCGGCTATGCACAGAAAGAGTCAAAGCTGTTGGCGCCTTGGCTGCAGCTCATGGAGCAGCTCTAGAAGTGCAGCCTAGGACGACACCTGAGTCCAGGACGAGCTCCCCAGAATTTGAGAGCCCTCTCAAGCAGCCTTGATAGTGGTGACCCAACCGTGACAAGGCTGAGCTTCCATGTGAGCAGCTTTTGCAGGCAAGAGGAGCCCATCCATGTCTCTTCTCACTTCATCAGCGAGGATCAAAAAGTTAGCTTTGTCAGAATACAGATAAGACAGTTGCCCAAATGGGTTTACTTCGCAGAGGTGACAGTGAAAAATAAGTTATTCGAAACTTCACTCTCGGTATCAAAATGGGAGGCTTCAGTTTGCCACTCACTCATCTACACGGCTTTGTTGCACAGCTGAGCAAACATTTTCACACAGCCCCAAGTGCCTCCTCCCACAGAGAGCTCTCAGACTCAGGGCCAATCTGGTCAGGCTCAGCTGGTACACCCAGATCCCTCTGACAGCGTGTTACATCCTGGCTTTGTCTGAGAATCCGCTCGTAGTGAGAAGCGGCATTCCCTGCTGAGCAGATCCTGCTCCTACAGAGAGGGGACTCTGAGTCACCCACCATTGTCTCAGAAGTGACCTTTTCCCATTTTTATGGATTTAAAAGTCAGCTGCAGTCACGAAGTCTTTCAACCACAAAACACAACCTGGCATTATTCCCGACTTGCCACAGGGCAAGCGCAGGGATGCTGGCACAGCAGGGTCACCACCGCTGTGCCCCGGCCACTGTCGCAGCAACTGTTCCAGCGGCACCTTCCCTGCCTCCGCAACACCCGCAGCTTGCTGCAATCTGGATTTTTCCCCTTGATGGAAACGGAGGTAAAGCACTTGGCAACTGCCAGGAACTGAGCATGTAGACATGAACTCACACGTGGCCATGTCGGAGCTGCACAGTGGCAATTTGGATTAAATCAGCGTTCGGGCAGGAGGTGGGCAGCAAAAAAAAATGAAGGTGAGTAGACCCATTAGAGACTCAGCTTGACACGTTCTGCTCTCCACCAGGATTAACAGCACCTGGAACAACTCTGACTACTTGGGAATGGACTGCCCTGCTGCATTACCCCCTCCCACAGTGTTTCCTCCTCTTGACTTTCTACATGTCACTTACAATAAAAAACATCGTGCATTTCTCCCAGTGTTTAAGTCAGCCCGAGACACACAAATAAATTTAACTCATTAGCTTACAAACCCCAACTCAGGAAAATCATGTGATCGAAGTAAAATCAGTGGAAGAATGTCAAAACTCAAGTTTTGTTAAGCCCAGCCAGATCCTCTATCACTCTGCACTTCAGTGCACGGCTTCAGCTGTTATCTCTAAGCCAAATCTTTCTGATAGTGTTCTTTAAATCAGCGGCAAAGCACAGGAGCAGGGTAACTACCACGTGGTGAGCAGCAAGCCTTTCAGAGCATGTACATGTGTGCACATCTACCCAGCATGGAGAGAAGGTGTTCCCCAGCGGAAACACAGAGGCCAGGACTGTGATATTTTATTATTAACTCACCCAACACTAGGAAACTATCCCTGTCTCTAACGCTGACAAGGCATACTTGAATAGTCACAAGTGGTTATCAGCTGCTGCCCGAGCAGTCTGAAGGCTTTCTTCAGTGAAGTGGTGCATGAAATCTCCCACTGTACCCATCTGCCTCTGAGTTCCTCATCTCAATGGCAGAAATCCAGCACCTGGGATGAACTGTTGTAAGCTTGCCTGGGAAAATCTGTAGGTACAACCTACGTTCTACCTTATACAAAACCTATCCTACCTGTTCATTTGCTTTTGCCTTGAAATACCATTTTTGCTGTTCTTCTTGTTCAGTAAAATCAATAGGTTTGAAGGCAGCAAGAGAACTGTGCACTTACAGGAGTAATGTACAAAAAGCAGAATGTAAAAATGAAATCAGGTTTCTAATTTTTTTAAATGTGTTCCAAAACCGTGCCCTTTATTGCCAAATCATGAGAGATTAGGTAAAAAGGCTGTTGCAAACTAGTACTATTTGAAAGAGAGCCAAATAATTAAGGGATCAAGAAAAAGCATTTTTACCCTTAATATTAATTCCCCAGACCTATTTTAATTCATTTTTTCACACAATTACAATATTTTGATTCACACACATATTTCTGCCTTAGTGATTATAGGAAATTAAACCATGCTTGCTTAGACCTACTGTTTCCTCTCACCCAATATCCAAATATTTTATTCCTGAGGTAGCACAGAAGTACTCAGTCAAGCAAAGCCAAATGGTCCCCTCCAACCCAGTTAGAGTTTCTCCAGCATCCTCATAAAAATCATAAGCCTTTGAAAGAACTCTCAGTTAAAAGGCCTTTAAGATACAAAGCAAGTTACAGCAACATAAAAAAAAGAAAAATAATAATCCAGGTGATATCAGCTGTTAAATTCAGAAAACTAATGCTTAATTTTCCATGTGAAATAATTTTGCAAGTTAAAGATTCAACTTTTACAATCTATTTTACTACCTCATTCTTTGAGAGGATACTGAAATGCTTACTGCACATTCAGGAAGTCAAATGCAGTAAATTTTCTATTTTAGGACTACATTAAAATTATTCAAGAGGACATGCCTTTTGTTCATTGATTTTATAGAATTTCCTAAATGCCACTAAAAAACCCCCAATGTTATTGTTCTCCACTACACTAAAAAAGAATTGTATCAAGGTACACAGTTAGTAGAAGAAAACCCAAAATGTTCAGTGAGCAGCTGTTTCATGGGTGTGCATTTTAAATCCCTTCTCACACAGCTCCCACCCCTGCACATCTGGCCAAGTGAATATGGCCCTGGTTTTCCCCAGGAGCCTGCTATCAGCCGACCTTGTCCGTGTTCTGCCAAGCAGCTCCTGGTCCATCAGTCACTCTGCCACGCGCTCCACAGGTGCCACAACGTGCACATATTGCCACATTCTCACTTCACACGCAGCTTGGCTCAGCTCAGCTCCCTTCAGTCATCCCCAAACCCCCATTTTTAAAGGCCTGGCTTCATCCAGCTGATTGTAAATGCTGTCAGACAGCTTGCAAGGGCTGGCAGTGAGACTGCTGCAGAGCCCAAGAGCCTTTCACCTCCGATTTCCTGCACAGTCCGAAGGCTCCTCCTTTGTGCCGCCTGCGACTATCCCAGCCAAGGGCCAACACAGACTCCTGCAGCTGACAGCTCAATGCAGCTCAAAGCCCAGCATATAAAAGAATATAACATCAGTCTGAGCATTTACTCCTTTCCTGACTACAAATCTGAAGCTGCTCAAAGAATTAACTCCACATCAAATGCTATCAGTGGTTTAATTTGCTGTGAGGCATAGCAAAAGCAAACCCTGCAAATATAAGCATTTGAGACTGTCTCAGAAATATGGATATGTGCAACTCTGCCTCCTGAATCTTTAATCCCCTGCAACCTATTAAACACACAAGCAAGTTTATAGTACTTCTTGTGAAACATTCTCCGTGTAAATCCTTCCCAAACAGTTGAGTAAATCAAATCTAACATGCTACAAACAGGATGGTACTGTAACTAAACTGAGATAAAGAAAAATTTAAAAAATTTAAAGAGATAAATTCTTTCATACTTTCATAGGAATTAGCAGCAAACACATCGTGCATGAAAGAAAGGTTTGCTATCCTTTCGAGTTTTTCACTTACATAACAGCATCTACCAAGTAACAGGTTGGACAAGTCTTATCTGCATAGCAAGGACTACATAGAAGCATAACGAGATTAGCAATGTTTGTTGAAAAGATCTGTTTATGTGCTGAAAAGCCTATTTAAAAATCTTTCCTGCAGTCTGTGCCAGACTATAATTATTCCAGAAGCATTTTCTAATTTTTTTCATCTACACACAGAAAGGCCTGCTAACTTTCCTATGGTTTGTATCTGTTTTTCGGTTTTATTAAGAGGCGTACATGCTCTGTAGCCGAGTACCTCTCCGTGCTGGAGTTTCAAACTGCAATCGAATCATCAGCCTGAACAAAGCATCTCATTGTAATTCGAAAGAACTTGGCAAGTGTTCAATCTAAGCAAGAGCAATAATCCATGACAGGGCGCATTAGACAGGTACTGATGCATGCCTAATGCACACTGCAAAGCATATACCCCTCCCAAATACACTCTGAAGTATCTTATCTTTTCTTTTTCCTGCTTTTTAAGAATATTTACATAAGCTGTTATTTTTAGCAACTACAAAAAGCTATCCCTTTAAAGAACAATAATAAAATAGATACAAATACCTTTCCCCTCCAATTCTGTACATGCTTATTCAACATGTTTCTGATTTTTAAATTAAAAAATATTAAAACATTTTCATTGCATCATCTACTCCTCTATTTGGAAAGCACCTATTTTCCCTTGGTACTGGAAGTAGGCTGAGAAACAGCTAAGTGCTCAGCTCCACCATCATTAGCCACACTTGCATGCAGGCAGTGGGAACATCACCCCCTGGCTCGGACCAAAAGCAACAGTCAGCTCCAGTTCCCACGGGACAGCACCATGGCTTTGGCACTGCCAAGGCCACAGCAAACACTGAAAGTCTCTGAGCTGCCTGGTGCAGGCCTGGTGCTGGGTCTGCATCTGTGTGCCACAGGGAGAGTCCAGCAGGAACAGGGCATGTCCCAGACGTGGAGAGAAAGGCGTGAGCAGCACAGGGGTTTCTGAAGGCAGGAGAAGTCAGGCGTCCTTGCCTAAGGCAGCACCGGGAATCCAGGCACTAAATCATGGGAAAGAGGAGTGCTGGTGGGAACCAGCAAGGCCACTTCCAAAGCACTTCCCTTGCCTCTCCGAGCAGCATGTGCTCCTGGAGAACATGTGCCCTGCTAACCATACCCTTTTTGTGGAGAGCACACAGCTGTACCCCAAATCAACAGCCAGCTCAATACAGAGCTAATTTTTTTTTTTTTAACCTGCTGCTGCCTAACCTAGGTGAGATGACTGAAGGATGGAGACATTTTCTCTAAGGACTAATGTATTTTGAAAGGCTTGCAGCATGACCAAAAAGTGATAATATCAATGTACCTCGGAGCACAACTCTTTGGCTGCTTAAAAACATGGGGTATTTTTTGTGAACCACGTAACACAGCAAACCCCATGATTTTTACAGGGAGGCAGAGGAACACAGCATTTTCTAGCTGAAATGGCAACTACATACCAGGAGTTATCTGCCAATAATTGGGCAATGTGTTGATTAATACTTTTTCTGGGTTGCCTAAGGACACTGCACGCATGAGTATCTCGCCACTATTAATTAATCACTCTTTGTGCTTTTATCCTGGTAGAATTTACATGTTGCACACAGTGAATATCCTGAATGAGGCAATTTCTACCTCCAAAAGCACTTACTATTGTCAGTTTATTTGCCCTGCTAGGCCAATGCTCAGATTGGCAATAAATCATCATTCTTAGCAGCTGAAGTGTTTAGTGTCTTTCATTCAATATTCTTTCCTCCTCACTGCTCCCCATGGAAGTACAGTAATCATGTGCTGAATAGTCATTTACAGCACTGCAATTAAGAGATTATTCCATTAGGCTTTGTATTTCTATCCGGTTTTATGTTTCCATTAAAAGCACTCTGTTAAACAATTGAGCAAACAACTTAATGCAACAGCAGAAGCCTCGTGAGCTGATGCCTGTCAGGCAGAGCCCTGGTGAAGCAGCCCAGGAAGGGCAGTAGGTGCTCATGGGTCCACAGGGAGACCCTCCTTTTAGGCAGGATCCCAAAACCAGGGAGACGACGGGCAGCACCACTGCAGATGGGCCAGTGTGAAGTAAGCAATAGGGCAAGTGGCTGCCTGCCAA
The DNA here is from genome assembly GCA_013400735.1 of Pomatostomus ruficeps. NCBI lineage: Eukaryota > Metazoa > Chordata > Aves > Passeriformes > Timaliidae > Pomatostomus > Pomatostomus ruficeps. Next base: position 60,871 of record VYZT01023781.1, on the reverse strand, counting down.
GAGGTTGGGTGAAACTGGGGAAAAGTCGCTGGCCAGACACCTGTGAGCGGATGCATTCCTCTGTAAACACAGCATCATTTCTTGTGCCTCCAAGAGCGAGCAAAAAATGTCAAGGAAGTTCTACTTCCATAAAAACTGACCACCTCTTCAAGGAGCAAAACCTGACAGCCAACTTGTGAAAGGGAATCAAAGTACTTGTTACTTAAGTTGTAGCTCCTCTATTTCATTGTCTTCCAGGCTCTGTATAATTTTATTTCCAGTTTTAATCTTCTAGGAATTGGATCCTTCCAAAACTGTTCTCAGCTAGTTTCCTTTCTCTTTGGGAAAACTACCCCTCTCAAAGGAAGTCATGTCTGCCCAGACAATAATGGTGGTGATGTCACACCGAGCTTGTGGCCAAGGCTGGAAAATCACACCAAAGTGCTGCAGAAACACATGTGAGGGTTTCACCAGGCATATCCAGCAGTCTGTCCACTCAATGTGGACTCCGGGCACCTTCCAGGGAATACATCACCTTCTCTGATAACGCCCTTCCAAGCCTCTGCCCTTTTGAGTATTTTCATGGCAACAGCCAACGAGTTCCAGACCTCAATGCCATGGTGGCAAGAGACTTGGCAGGAAAATGAATCAGCACTGCCTCTCCCCGGGGTTCCTCATCCCAGCCCTCCCATGCATGTTCCCAACAATACTCACTCACTGCCCTCAGGATGAGGTAGGAGGTCTGCGCTTTGCTCACCGAGGGACAGAGCAGATGCCCTACAATAACCACTGCACCAAACTCCTGGAGAAGGTTTTACATTCTTACATGCAGGCTGCTGGACTTTTCCTTGCCCCCTGACCGTCTGCCTAGAGCTACATGCAGTGCCAAGCCCAGAAAGCCCCTTGAACAACCTACATCCAAGCAAACAGCTTCCTGTATCATCACAGAGATGTGCTGACTCAGGATTGCTTCATCTTGCTGTACTCTCTCGCTGGCCCCGAGATTCATTAATGAAACATCCACAAATATGATGAATAACACCTCCAACAGCAGCTAACACCTCATGTAACCCAAGTGACATCCAGCCAAGTCATCTGTAGAATGCTAGGTATTTTCAAGAAAATGCAAGTTGATCATAGTAATTTGGAACCACAGGATTACAATCTCAGCACACACTTTCTAACACGTTCTGTAACTTTTCTATTTTCTATCTTACTCAATTCTTAGTTGCAGCAGTCACTAAACATGGGCTGCACAAAGAGTAACATTCTGCAAAGCAAACTTGCCATATTTCTGGAAGCCACTTGAAAAAAGGGAGTAAGGAAAGAAAGAATCTCACTATTTCTGCATTTGTCTATTCCTCCTGAAACTTCCCTTTCATTCATCTTCAGAACAGCTCTTAGAATCCTTCTCAACCAGCAAATTGAGCCTTAACTCCCCATTTTTTCACTTAACAGCCCTGCTTAGAAATGTGCTACTTGTAGTAACGCACACAAGAGAGAAAGAACACAGGAAATTTTAAGGTTAATATCTCTCCCTTTTCTATATCTCTTTCTGTCATTCCTCAATTTCAAGCTGTGAATCAGGAATCCATTTTGAGCACTTCCTTATACACATGCAAAACCCATTCTCTGTGTAAAAGCTCCAGGTCAAAAATTCTTTTTGAGCACAAGCTCAAGCAGAGCTCTTTACCAGGAATACCTTTTTGAAGTGGACTTGAAAACTTGAAGCCAAAGAAAACTAGAAAGCCAGATACTGGTGTAAATTCCTCTTTTCACCAAAGTGGTAATTATAATCACAGTTATAATACACAGTTTAAGTCTCTCAAAAGATATGGAAAGGGTAGATCAGCTGGAACCCAGTGTACATGCTGAAGGCTATGATTTGGCCCCAAAAGAGGACCGCATGGAAAAACCCAGAGGAACCAATAAAATTTGAAGCAGCAGCTGTAACAACACCTTTGGTGTTCACCCTGCTGAGCCCTGGCACGTCAACTCTCACCTCTGCCTCAGCTTTCAGCACACCCTCGGCCATCTGAACTCACACAAACCATTGCAACCCTCCTCTGGTTTCCTACTTTCCGTTGAGACTTCGCAGTGTGTAAGCAGGATCCTAGATCTGTATCTAGTCAGTGCCTGCACCTCCCTTGCACTCCCACCTTATTTGCACCACCCACGTGAAACAGAAGAGGAAGGGATGAAAGAATAGTTCAAGGGCCTTCTAAGAAAACTGCATGGCTTAATTAAAGACCTTTTAAATGCATCTTATTAACCTCAGCAACTGCTACTGGTTGTTCAGACCTCCCCCTCTCTAGGGGAAAGAAAGAAATATTGAACAAGTAAAACCAAATCATTATTCACTTGGCAGATTACTGTACACAAACAGCCTTTCAAGTTGTTACATTCAAGTAAACACAGCCTATATCAATATCATCTGTACTTTTCCATCATTAGGCTGTGAGGGAGGAGGATGGCCCATTTTCAAGGAAGCAATTTTTACAAAAGGAAACCATTAACTTGATATTTAATCGATGCACAAAGGAACAGGGAAGCGAAGAAGAAATTGCCCAGAAGATGGGGTTGGGACACACAAAGAAGAGCGTTTTCTTCACAATACCTTCTTTAAACAGCATTTCTATCAGACTTTTTAAGGGGACGGGGGGAATATTTTCAAACATGATTTTGATGTTTTCTCCTGCAATAGTTCAAAATAGGACCTTTTCTCCTACTTTCTACTGTTCGACTAGCACAAATGACTGCCAAATCAGAAAGTTACAGGGAGGAAAGTCTTAAGGGGAGCTGAGTGGAAACAGTACTGAACACAGGACGCTTGACTGAGACACCATGAGCTCCATATGTGTCTCTTTGTAACTAACTAAGGCACAGATATCAAAGTCAGTTCTAGGTAAGAACTGAAGCCACTGTATTTGGCTAATGTTCAGCCTAAAGGACAGAATGTTAACTAAATGTTCATTAGATTTAAAAAGTAACCCAGACTGCCACTGGCTTTATAAGCATTACAGGATGGGGAGTTGTGTGTGTGTATGGTTTTCTTTTTCATTGATTGGGGTGTTTTGGTGGGGTTTTTTTAGCGTGCACAGTTTCTCAGTTTTCACAACAAATTCTCTCACGATTTCTTCAAATAGTAAAACAACATCAACACACACCAATACAGTTGCCTAACCAGATCCCAAGAAGGTTTTGGTTGCAATTACCAGATTATGCAATAATTACAAACTGCTTTCTTTTATTCAAAAATTATAGAAAGGAGGTTCTGGCTGTGAAGCAGTGCTACCCTGCATCAGCTATCTATATTGTAAAAGGAAGAAACAGCAATAGGTTTTCTGCACACAAATTCAGTCTGTCCCTCCAAACATGCACGAAAAAGGGATGTGTAAGGAGAGAAACCTATTTATTGTAGGTCAGCTCATCCAGTTTACTTAACTGGCTTGAAAAGAAAACACCCTTTCCAAATCATTAGGAACCAGACTGATTGACATGTTTAAGTAATGGAAGAACCAGCTGGGGAGCCAAGTTTTAATGTTATCAATTTCTGCAGACTGACAATTTCATCTATCTGTTTTAATCCACTGTGGTCGTACTTGTGCAGAGCTGCACTGTCCATGCACCACGGCACCAAGCAACAGCACTGCTCATCAGTGACACGCTAAGGTAGCTACAGAAACTCCACTTTGGGACTGCCTAACTTGGAACCAAAACCAAGACTGAAGTCATCCCATTTACCTACTAGGAGTTTGGAACTGGTTGGAAAGAGGAGGGAACAACAGCAAAACGTTAAGGGCATCTTCAGAGGAAAATTTTAGACAGAACCTGTTACAGTTTTCCTTCTCCCATCCTAGGCTAAACTCTTCATTTTTATTACAAATAAGTAGAGAACTGCAAGGGAAAGCTTTGTGCCACTTGATTCACTAAATGACCAAGTCTCTTTTCATATGTGAAACACTGGGTTACTGAATTTTTCCAAGTTAGCCAATTTAGGAAGTTATTTTGGTCTATTGTTCTCCATTCCTCATTGTACAAGTCAACTGCTTTTCCTACAGGACACAGTGGCAAAAGCACCCCATGTCTCCAAATAATACATCTCATTATGGTGTTTCCAAAAGTAGATTAGACTTTCTCAAACAGAACATGGTTTTACCTATTTTTCTGTCTCTCCCCAGTCTGGGAGATTACACAGAATTTTCTTATGCTTTAGACCAGTAGTTTTTTTACCCCTGTAGTGCATTACACAGAACCAGGCATTCCCTCTACAGAGGGCTACAAACCCAGCTAAGCAATGATAGCCAAATTAGTGGCTGAAGCCAGTCCATGTAAAATGGATAGGGGTTTGCAAACAGATAAAGATCATCTACAGTGTTCCAAAACCTCAACAAAGTGATCAGATTCCCTTTAAATATTAAGGCGTTCATTCATCTTGCATCTAGAAAGCAAGTTACAGAATACCATGTGTTAAATCAGGAACCCCAAATCAAACCAGTGAACAATTAAAAGCTAACCGCTGGATAAAGCTGACCACTCTGCTGCCAGGGGGCTGCAGGGTCTCAGCAAAGAAGGGAGACACAGGGGTCCAAAAGAGCTCTTTGGTCAGCACAGCTTATACCGACCAGCCCACAGCCATCCTCCCAGAAGCCATATGCCAGAAAAGGCAGCCTTATTCACCAGTATCGTGGAGTTCACACTTGGGCCAATACAGTTATCTCACCTCTGCAGTGTATTTGTTGCCTTTTAGCCATGCCAGCACTTTTCACAGTAAAAAAGGCCTGTGGTGACAGACAGACAGACATGGCAGCTTCCAGGTAGTGGCAGCTCTAAGGGAGTCTTTTAAAAATCCAAGCAAAGCTCCCTGCTCTGCTGCACAGAGGGACAGACCATGCTCCCTTTCTGTTAGCACACGTTATTTTAGTAAAGCTATGAAGAAATAGGTCTCTAGACTGACAGCCTGTTCTCAGCAGAACCACAGGCTTACTGACATCAGGAAAACAACTCTTCCTAGAACAGCTTGTTCTGCCGAGGGCTGTGGGGACAGGGAAAAGAGAAGCGTGTCACCAAAGCACTTCTAAACTGCCAGTATATTCTCTGCCTTCAGATTAGGATGGTTTTTTCAAAATAGCCTACGGGGGGGAGAGGATTATGGAGAAATAGCTGCATACCAGTTATGAGGGAGAGTTTCTGAGCTGTGTTTGCAAAGATGAATTATCTCAGTAATATCTTTTTAAGCAAAACCTTACAAACTGCAGAAGAACAAAAAGACCAGAAGCAATTTCTTATCACATCTCCAATTCTCCAAAGATATAAACATCCCTTTACAGCTCCACATTTTAATAATTCCCTTCAATTTCAGGTGCCAGCAGATACGCGTGTTCGGAACTGCAGTGCCCACAGCTCAGCTCAGGGAGGAGGCACGTGCACTCGAGCTCTCTCACGCACCTCACATGCACACGCCACCTGCTAAACACCACTGTGCCATGAAGCAGCTGATCATACACTGCTGAATACAGCACTTGCTGCTTACAGCTTACACGCTATAAGGCATTCTAAGAAGCAAAGACTTATGGAATAAAAACACTACCATATGCTCAACAGTTTCCTCTTTTGTTTCTTTTTTTAAAAAGGGCTACTTCCTACTTATGTTTTGGTTGGACTGGTGATAGAGGTATTTTTGTTGTTTGTTATTCTTTGATGAGTTTTTGTGGTTGGCTTTTGTTGTCTTTTTTTTTTTTATTTACAAGTACAAAAATGAAATCCACAGTTCTTGCAGTTCCGAAAATGAGTTTTACTGTTGTCTCTGAGGTTAAACATTAACAATTTGCTTGTTGAACTTTCTCTAAAAATTACAGCAGGGACATTATTTTTTCTTAACCTGATGGTAACATTGTAAAAAAACAACATTAAAGGAAAACTTCAGGTTGCTAGTACAATAAACCCTCAGAACAACTGAAAATGACAATCCTATAAACAACATCTAAACCTAAACTAATCCAGAAGACAAACATCTTCATGAAGCATATGGCATTTGTGATGAAGGTTGCCTGATCAAATGTACCTAGATACATCAGCCTGACAATTCTGAAGCATTAACAGGAGCAGAGCAACTTCTCAAATGCAGTTTTGCGCCCACACACCTGCTCTTTCTCCCCGTTTTCCACCTCCCCCTTCCTGTACAAGAATAAGGCAGCAAAAGAAATGCCCTTTTCTAAAAGCCATGCAGTTCAACAAGGTGATCTCTGCACCTCAGCAGCAGAGAGCTGGGGGCTGGCTCTGCACAGAACAGCCACCACAGTTGAGAGCGAAGATGGGCTGCAAGAATTCTACCACAGCTGCTTGATTCTGTACTGATCTAGAATTCACCTTCTCTTCCCTGAATTGTCTATGAATAGGCAGCTGTGGAAAATCTCCTCGTAGCACATGCAGCAGCTCTTGTCTGTTCCCCACAAAAGCAGAGGCAGCTCCATCTTAATCCACGTACGCAATACCTCGTTTGGGAGTGATAATTGCCCCAGCCAGTCCAACAGGCTTCTTCTCCTTGTTATCATGGACACAGATGAACTGCAGCAGCCAAAATTGCAAAACATAACATAGTACTTTTTTCTCTATATCATACCACAGGGTGGAAAAAAATTTCCAGGCCGTATTCAAGACTGAACAGGGTAAGTACTTTCCCTTTTTTTTTTTTTTTTTTGAGGCTCATGCATCTCTACAGTAAAGTAACTCTTTAGTCATGCCAGGTAAACAAACCAGCCTCTGCACTCCCGATCACCCAGCACCAGCGCCAGGTCTTAGGATGATACCCTGCACTCTCGGAGAACCCTTCCTCACTTCACTGTCGTCCACCTCATGGAAAAGAATGTCATTGTAGCATTCCCACATACTTTAAGGAGACACCTTTTATATCATATTTTAAAGGCATTTCAAAGCTTCATGCATCGTTCACTATGGCTACCCTCAGAAGAAATGTGCTGAGGAGAATTTATGCAGTTCATTAAAATCTTGTTTCCTGCTATTCATACTGCATCTTGCAGTTGTACTAGCAAATTATTTTCTCAAAAAAAGCAGTGAGAAGAGGTCTCTCTATAACACAGAGTCAGACACCGAAAAATTACGTGACCTAAGGAAACATTCCCTTGTATACCATGTCAAATATACCATGACAATTGTACTTCAAAGTTTTCAATGGCCTATTACAAACTGGAATACCCACTGATGAAAAAACCCAAACTAACCTGAAAAGTCCACTTCCCTGTATCTCTTTCTTCGGTGTGGGAGCGTTTCAGCTGCAGGTCGGCTCCAGAGCAACTCCAGGCTCAGAAAGCCCAGGCAATAAGGAACTGCAGACTGAAAATCCCCAGCAGCCCACAAAACATGCCATAGATCATTTAGACATCTGGTTCTGGAGAAAATAGCTGTATTTCTAGGCAGGGCTAGTAGCAATGTACAAGTAAAACCAACAGGGTTTCACGTGATGTTTTAACTTCCAATAGACAAGTAAACGCCAACAAGATATTGTTTCGGTCCTTCCTGACCTCCATCAGCCGACTGCAACCCAGTATCGCCAATACTGGCATTTTGCTGTATCAACAGGACTCATGAAACAAACAAGTTATGAAAATTGTCTTAACATCTGGCTTGGAAAGCTGTGAAATGACATAGAATGAACTAAAGCTGCATGATTCAAGGTAGCTTCTCCTCATGGAAAAGCGTCAGTGTTACTTCTTTCAGAATTTACAGTGTTTCAAGTATAGATAAGGCCACATTTTATTTCTGCACAGCATCACCTTTTTCTGCCAAAATGAGTAGTACAGCCTCCTCTCAAGACTCTTCCGGACTTAGCTGGTACAACTTGGGTTTAGGGGGTGGAAACAGAGGGTTTCCCAGGCTGCTGTCCATCATGACCCTCCCCTGCAGGGCGGACTCAGGAGAAAGAGCAAGGTGAGCCCAGCAGAGATGACAGCGCAACACTCAGGTTTCATGTTGCTCTGACTGTGTACTGGATTCACCTGTGTACAAAGATTAGGAAATTGCATTTGTTCTGCACACCAGAAATGATGCTAACTGTGACTACATTGAAAGGCAAGTTATATATATACACATATGACAGCTGGAAATTCTTAGCACCCAAAGTAACAAAGTATTTTGTTTATCCTCCTACTGTAAATAAGAGTTACCAACAGGGTCTACAGATAATTTAAAATGACCTCAAGCAGCCTGAGAAAAGCAGCCTGCATCTTCAAAAAACGCAGATATTTATGTAAAGATCCTCAGCTTGCAATTTCTGCAGTAGAGCAGATATTTTAATGAAGACAGAAGCAGCAAAGAGGTGGGTTCTGCCAGTCTGTCCCACACTCCTCCCAAGGGTCCTGCCGTATCCCAGAGCAGCTGAACGGCACATGACGAATATCACACAACACTCGACAAGAAAATACGCTCGTCCTCATTCAGATCAGTTCTGCTTCTGCTCACACGTTCCTGAATATACCATAAAAACCTGCCACAAGCCCTGTTGCCTGGGGACACCGCAGGCATCAGATCATCCGTGCATTCCAGAAGCCAGCGCATAGAAAAGCTACAGCTGCAAACCTCGGCTCAGCGAGCAACTTAAAAAAAACCCCACAACCCTACATTATACACAAAACAAGTCTAACTGGAGGATAGCTTCTCCACCTAATAGCTCCAGATGTAAGCTATTTACAGCAGCTAATGGGAGAAGCTAATCGTTCTCAAACCAAACCATGCCCTGTAACCATTTCTGAAGATCACTATTTTAAAGAATGCTATGGCATCCATTAGAACGTCAGTTCCTCAGTTATCACTATTACAGTTTTTCAAATGCTAAGGAGCAGCAACAAGCATGTTTTATCAGCTTGTTTTCCTTACCCTTCCACCCTTCAAAACAGCGAAACCCAAATGTTAGGTAAGCACAGTGAGTATCACAGCACTGAAGCTGAAGAAAGGATGCTGGATTTTCTTGTTTCCAAACAAGCATCCTCCCGTATGTCACATCACTTTCACGAGCTAAAGCAAACAGCATGTGAGAAAGAGAAAACGTGAGCAGATGGAGGAGGAGTGCCTGAAGGCCTTGCACAGAGTGATACACAAAACACCACCTCGCTCGGTATCACACCACCTCATCAGTAACTTACTGAGCTTGCAAGAATTGTATTTTTTGCAAAGCAGAAATGAACACAGAAAGCTCACCCGTATTTTTTGTCAGCTACCTTGCAGAGTAAACCCTCTGACATGTTTTGGCAAATGGATTCTGGAGACATGTGGCTTCTCAGACCCATGCAGCGGAGTTCTAATTATTTATTGCAAATATTAATTCATCCTTTACTGTTGAATAAAAGCTTCCATACACCCACAAAGCACAATTTTTTGAAATGAGATGGATACCCGTGCAGATCCATGCCACTGAAACAGAAATACCACAAGCATCAAGATTTCTGGCAAATGCAACCTCTCTCCTACAGACTCATTTCTGCCGCTCATATGCACTCCTACTCTCTTTAAATGTCTTAAAACAAGTAATAATCAGAGATTTTAACACTGATCTTCAGGCATACAGGGTAACCTCTGTACTCACTGTGCTGAAATGCTCTGATGCAGTTTTACAGCCTGAGCACCTCACAGCACCCTGACAAAAGCAAAAACGAATGCACAGGATTGAGAAGAAAGGAACATATACATCTTGTCCCCATGTCTGTCTCTAATGGCAGGTGTGGGGCATGGCCCTTTCACCTGCCCTGCAGAATTCATCCGTATGGACCCAGCCCTTGGACCATTTTCCTCCCTTCAGTCTGAGCTACTTAGCGTGTAGACCTTGATATTCTGCACTGTTCACCTTACAGGTCAGGGATGCAGCTCACTGGCCCCAGCCCCAGCTCTGCCCTTTCTCGGCCAGCTGGCTGGAGCTGGGGGCTACTGCTGGGACCTGGCTCCCATGTGCCCTCCTGCTACCCAGGAGAATGGCTGTGCAAGCTCTGAGACATCAGGCATGTCCCTGGCCTTGGAGCCAAGCCAAGCTCCAGGGCCAGCCGGCATCACTAGGATTTATGCTGCATCCAGCATGCGGCCCTATTACAGCAACACTGATAATGCAGGCCAGTAAATCATGCAAAGGGATCACACAAAGGAAACAAAGATGCTAAAACCCCAATCTTTACCTTTTTGTTAAGTACTCTTTATGTCAAATATTCCCAGTCTCCCCACATTTGGGAGAGTAGGCCGTGGAAGCTGGAGAAGAGCTCAGCTGTTAACCAAGCAATCGATCTTCCCCTCCTTCTTCCCCAAACCTCAGGGCTCTGTCCTTCTCCAGTTTGTAATTTAAAGCCAGCTCTTGGCTTCAAACCTGCAGAAAAGCACCACTGTGAAAATACACTGTGAGTGCCAAACTTATGTGTGGGATATGTCACCATCTTTAATTCTTTTTTTCCTGCCTGCAGGAAAGGGGAGCAGGGTGGCTGTTTGGTGTGGGACTAAAAAGCAAAAAAAGGAATTTCTCTCTTTGGCATTTCTAAAATGCCCATTAAAGCATCGTAAAAGCTAAAAGGCATTTAACAGGTACCTTAAATAGCACTGCTCCATCAAGTACTACTACTTAAGAAAAGCTGCCTCCCCCATGCTGAGTGTGAAATTTACTTTAGACAGGACACTCCCCCACTCCCCCGAGAGCAGGCAAAATGCTGCTTCTTTAAAACCACAGCTGAAAAGTATTTAACCAACATCGGTGTTTTCGCTAGAATTTTGCTCCCTGGCAGCAACTAAGTAACTCTTTTCCGTACTGTTCTCTTGTAACCATTTTCTATCCTCTCCCCCCCAATCCAGCAGACACAACCTGCTTGCACTGCGCACAGCCAGCTCTGCAATCCGGCCGAGCAGAAACCATTCCCCACCTTTTAAACCACCTTTGTAAGCAATGACAGAAACCCGCTCACGCCGGGCCGGTTACAGGCGAACAGAAACAAACAAATGCGAGACAAGTCTGGAGCAGAGAAGACAATCAGTTTCAAAGAGCTTTTAAACAGACAAGTCCACGGAGGAGCAGGAAACCAGTTTCAAGGAGCTTTTAACTTGTTGGGCTGGGAGAGATTTGACGGGGAGCAATTAAGACTTTGTTTTTCCTGCTGGAAGAAAGTTTACGCTGGGAAAGAGGGAATGGGTACTTCGGTGAACAAAACACACGGACAAAAACCTACCCGGGGCGCGGGGTAGAACCCCACAGCCAAAAGAGCCTGAGCAGGAGCCAGGGCATCCCGAGCAGCCCTGGGCGAGATGCACCGGGCGCGACCAAAGTTATTTAATGCCGTACCTCGACTGGGCAGCCATCGCGGGGTTATCCTGCCAAGCGTCCTCTGTCCATGGGCTCCGTCCGCAGCTGTCCAGGCTCTACCCCGCTGCCAAAGCCTGCCGTCCCATGTGCCTGCCGGCCGCCTCCCCGCCGGTGCCCGGTGCCGCCGCGCCGCGGCTCCCCCCGCCCGGGCGGCCGGCGCAGGGCTGGGGCTCGCTCATTTTGATCGACATCCG
>VYZT01023781.1:0-49180 GCA_013400735.1 Pomatostomus ruficeps | reverse complement strand
CAGCGGGCCGGGCCGGGGCTGCTCCGCCGGGCCGCCCCTGCCCTCCGCCACGGCCCCGCCGGTGCTCCGGCCGCGTCTGCTTCAGTTATTTGCTGCTTTGGGTTTGGTTCTTTCTTCCCCTTGGGTTTTTTATTATCATTATTATTTGTATGGGATGTTTTTTGTTCTAGAGAAACAAAAGGAAGCGGCTCAAAATTTTCAAAATTTCAGAAGTTTCAGAATCTCGGAAACGAACACAGAGACCCAGCTGAAAACACGGATCCCCGGGTGTCCGCACAGGCGCAGCGAAGGAAATCCGGAGCGTGCTGCTAAACCCGGACTTGGGATGCAGGCTCGGAAACCTTTGGGAAAAGGTTTGCTGTGCACGGATGAAGCTGGTTGTGCAATTTCTGCCGGGCTCTGGTCCTGACCGCCGTTTGTAGACGCACTCGGAAAGCAGCAATACCTGTCCTTTGCTCTGGGTGTTTCTTGGCACAAATTACAAAAACAAAGTTGCTACTCCTGCAACTGCTTTCAACCAGGAATTAACCAAGCATTCAGCAGGCAAAAAAACATTTATCCAAGATCCCTTCAACTTTTCTCCTCAACTGCATATGGCTGAGGTTTCTACCAACACCGCAACAATATTATGTTCCTCCTAATTTTATGGTTTAAAGCACAGTTATGTCAAAGTACTTGGCAGATACCAGGAGAAGGGTTTACACTTGATTGTTTTCTTATTTCAGAAAACCTTTGTGGGAATCTCGAGTCTGAGCTATCTCTAGGAAGATTAAATAAAATTCATATCAGCTACTTCAGACAGAACAAAAGATAATGGAAAAAGATATTCTCTAGACTTTCCACAACAGCTGAGCTTTCTCCAGGGGAAAAAAAATGGAAAATGCTAAAAACCCAAAGTTTCTAGCATTTTTCCACCTGCCCCCCTTCAAAAGCACTTGTTCGAGTGCATCTGACAAATCAGTGTTTCTCCAAAGAAAGCTTTCTGTCAGCATATGTCATGTCACCTGTTGACTCCTCCCTCATGTTTGTTTCCAAAACCAGCAGACTGCAGCTTTTCTCACCTATTTCTATTCCCTGATTAGGGATACAAGCTTCCCCTTTTTCAGTCACTGTCTTTGTGAGATGTATTGCAAACGAAGGAAAATGTTTCCCTTAAGTAAAATGCAAACAAAACAAATCAATAAAATAAACTTTTTGTTCTCTTCAGCTTATCGTAAGATCACAAATGCACTACTGAGCTCCCTGCCTTAAAAACCTATCAGGAAAAGCTTCCTACAGGTAATCACCATTCCAAATGGTATTTAAGCTCTCTATAATATTTGAAGATCCATTCATATCTGCCTATGCATTGGATGAGAATGGAGTTCTCCAGAGATGAAGCTTGCGATTTAAACACTTCCCAGAAGTGCAAATCCAACCAAAAAACAAACAAAGGTGTGCAGGCAGCCTGGTTGTTACTTAATTCTGAACTCCAGAAAAGGCTAGACTACCGACCTCAGGCATCGGTGGTAAAGCACAGGCTGTGGCTACATTATGTTTTAAGTCCCCTCTCACCTACCTATAGACCTACCTGTATCTGGACATGTTTACCAGAAGGATATTTCAAGGAAAAAAAAAAATACTCAGAAGTTTCAAGCATAAAGCAACATTATTTCCAGATAAGGTGCAGATGCTGATACATTGCCAAAAAATTTACCTACAGCATCTACAGCAGGGCCTGTAGAAGGAAGATGAGGTCTCTTTCCTCACCACTAACAGTGCTGGCCATACCTGAGTGTTGGTTCAGGAAAGGGAATGCAGCATCTCTTAACTCCAGAAAATAAAATAGAACATGACATTATACTAATAAAGGTATGATAATTCATTAAGTTTGTGGGACAAATGCCAGAAGCTTATGACATTGTGAAATAATTAATCAAGCATAGGGTACCAATGAAAAAGGAATACATACCAAGCAATAGTAAAATCATTAGAATAAAGACAATGTCAGTAAGCTTTCCTGAAATACATTTGCTGTAAAGTAAAACACGTGTTTGTTTATACACAGAAATAGGTCAAACTCATGCCCTTACCACGCTGTTCAACACATCTCATTGCACTGCACTGCATCAGGTTTTTTAAACAGCCACACCCTCTTACCTTCACTCTTCAAGAGTCACTGCTGTCCTTTAATTAAAATGTGTTCTCCCAGCTCTGTTGACAAGAAATCCATCTTACCGCTGCCATTTATTGCCACTGATGAGTCCTTCGCATTTGGAGGTGAAAAGGGTCCAATGGATATTGTGTTTCCCGGCCTGAGGCAGCCGTGGGTGGCCTTTTCATTTGCAAAGGGCACTTCAGCACCAGGTCAGAAGGCAAGGGCTGTGCTCCATACAGGCTCTGCTGCCCCAGCCCTGTAGAACAATCCCTGACCCCTGAGCCCTGCCAGCCCCTCTGGCTGTCAGCACCCTCCTGCCTTGCAGCTCCCTGCTACCTCCGCAGAGAGCCAGAGGCTGCACACCTGCACAGTTTCTTGTGTTCTGGCAATCCCAAACCCCACACAAACCTGCCAAGGGCTTGATTCTCTTGTGTCTTTCCCCACTGGTAGGCAAGGGACTGAGCACACTACAAACACATGTGTTGGTGCTGTAAAGCAAGGGCTACAACCGTAATGCACAGGATTTCAAGGGTTCCACATATCTGGAGGAGCTGGTTAATCTCATCCTGCCTCCAAAGTTGGGTTGGAAAGCGAGCAAAATTCAGAAACCCATCCAGGCAAGCACACAGAAAAACCAGTTCAACAAGGTAAATGAAGCTGTGAGCAATGATGAGTCTGAAAAAGGCTGAGGCAGCAAAACTCTCTGTTAATCCTGATTCAGCAAAGCACTTCCCTGTATATTTGTTTTATTGCACCTCCTTATACTCAGTACTTTCCAGAACCAAAGGTGACTGCCAGAAGCACATCCTCGCTGGGTAAATCCTGGAAAGCAAGTGGATTTCACTGGGTCTAACCCTCACAGTGTAGCTACAGTGAGGTTAAAGGAGCTGTAGGGCAAAGGAAAGAAACAGCTGAAGACAACATGGAAAAAAGGGGTAGGTACAACTAGAAGGATATGTTGACTTTAACAAAAAAGACTAACTTGGGTACAGTCTGTTATGCAAGCAATTGCTCTACAAATGTTAGGAGTCAAACTTTTCTGAGAAGAGAGAGGAAAACAACCCTTCATCTTTCAACATGTAAACTGAGGAAAAGAGATTTTAAAAAGAAACCACCTTCTCGTAGGCACCAGACTGTACTAGAGGCTATACGCTACTAGCTTTTGGCAGCCAACAGGAACAATTTCCATCATCTTACTTGGCATTACTCACTTATCACTCAGAATGCCTTAAAATGTTAAGGTTCATTTCTTGCAAACGTATTGCCAAAAAAACCCCCCAAAACCAAAAACAACAACAAAAAAGAAGTTAGATGTACTTTGCAGAGTGATAGCAGGGGAGGTGCCACAGATTGTTTGGGTGTCTTCACAGTATCTCTGTGAACCCATACCTCTCCCCTTAATCTGATTTTGCAGTGATCCTGCCTCTCAGGATGGCATGTACAAGGTAGTATGAGGGTAGAGCACA
This sequence comes from Pomatostomus ruficeps, assembly GCA_013400735.1. Classification (NCBI taxonomy): domain Eukaryota; kingdom Metazoa; phylum Chordata; class Aves; order Passeriformes; family Timaliidae; genus Pomatostomus; species Pomatostomus ruficeps. The sequence continues at coordinate 45,577 of VYZT01023781.1, read as the reverse complement.
CTGGCAGCTGTAAAGATCTAAATGAGAAACAAATGGAAACTGCATAAAAATTATCCTTGGGGGGAGAGGGGCTTGGGGAAGGACAGAATAATAAATTCTGCAAGTTATATGTGTGTAAAACCCTCACTGTCCAAACCTCCAAAGCAAGCAGTGTACCCTAAGCACTACATCTGCATGAGGGTCCCACTGAGACCCAGTGTCCAGCACTGATCATTTCCCAACAGATTCAAGTTACAAAAGGCATCAATTGTTTGGTAAAAGACAGCACGTTAGATTTAAAACTCCTCTCACTCAGTGGTTATGATTCTTGCATTGAGGGGGGGATTATTTTGTTTAAACCATCTCAGCATTTGTCACAGCACCTGGGAAGCCAAGATTACAAATTATTTCCTAGTTATTGCCACTGTTCTGTGTGTCTGTGAATTCTGTTATGAAGGCTCAATTTGGGTCAGCTTCTCTAGAAGAGAAAAACGAGATGTTTAACATCTCTTTTACAAAAGAGCAGCACATTGTACTTGATAGATGCCATCCAAGCTTTGCTTCAACAGTCACAAAAACTAACCCAAAACCATGCTTCCTTGGAGTCAACAGTGGGAAAAAGGGAAAGTCAAGGAAACAAACATGGAAAATCTTCAGTTTCCAAAGAAGCAAGTCATTACAGTAATTGATACAGTGAACAAAAAATGAGATCTAAACATTTATTTCCTCTGTTGATGTGTGTCTGTGGGTACACACTCTGCATGTGTGTTACATCCGAAATCTCCATTTTAAATTAACTCTCCAAAATACTCTTGCACTTCAAAATTAAGATACACAATACTCACCCCCAACACTCCTACAGAGATTTTCAGTTGTGTGAATCCCTGGATTCTCCCTAGCAGTTTAAACTATCATTCAGTTATGATTATGTTCAGTGAAATACTACACAACAGGAAGGTTAGATGGAACCTAAAGAACAGATTGCTTACCCGAGGCAGCAAATCATTTGAAATTTTGATGTTCACTAGGTTGACAGCTTTTTCCACACACAATTCCCAATACTGATAGGCTGAGGCACAACCTCTGCATCAAACACACAGTTCAAGAAACTGAGTTCAGGAAAGGCTTGTAAATGCTGGGAATTCTGTAAACACTTCTGTTGGTTTCAGAGAGACCTGTTAGAGCCACACACTCATTAGTAACCATAACGAATGTTTGCAGAGATTTGCCTTAACTGTCAAGAAACCACAAAATAGCTTTAGTAATCGCCCGTCGGGAACTACAAGGCAGTGGAAGCTGCCATGTGACATTGGCCCTCATGGCAGGTTTTCAAAGGATGAGCAGCTGCCAAAGCCAGCAGCATCTCTGCTGAGCTCTTCAGCATTCCACACAGGGAACTAATCTGCAACTGGATGAGGGACACTGGCTTGAGATCTTCAGGGACATGCTACACACAGAGCCGACAATGTCCAGCTGGCAGTCACTGCACTGATCCTAAACATATAAGACAAACACATTGATCATATGTAGCTAAGAAAGGGAGAACCAAGAGATCCATTTTTCCCTTCTCCCAGCAGTGATGCTGCATCTCAGGTCAGCTCTTAGAGAGAACTTCAGGCTTGGCCAAGGGCACGACAAACCAGGCTGCAAGATACTTTGTTCAATTTTAAGAATAAATGTGCCGTTAGGGCCCTCCCTTTAGACAACCGAATAGACCTCTGATGAAAGTCAACATTATGAAAAAGGGAAAGGTGAAAAAACAAACATTAAAAAGACTAGATAAAAGGTAGCACTGGATAAAAATCCAAAGCAGCAGTGTTCAGGAGGCAAGGAGGAAACAGAAGGGGAAGGATCTAGTAGCTCCTCATGGCACAGCTAAGTTTCAGCCACTAAACAACCGGCAGCATTTTGGCTCATCACAGTAAATACCAAAAAAACTCTTCCCCTTGCTTTTGTCCATTCAAAGTGGATGAACTCACACTCCTACAATGCTGTTCACACACCATGTCCAACACCTATTTCTCACCATCCTTGTCTGCCCCAAACTTGTCTTTGGTTCACAGAAGAGCAGAATTCATGGCATCAAAATCACTGTCATGAGGCCAAGCCAGGCCCATGGGTGTGCTGTGCAGCTGTGTTCTACAAAGACTTTGGAAGAAGAGAATCCTACCTGGAAACACGTTAAAAAAGCCTCAATTAATTAAGTGCAAGATCATCTAAGCAGAAGCAAAAAGTCTCCAACAGGAAGAAATAGGACAGAAAATGTTTACATTTCAATTTATGATATTCATTTGCAACATGTCACACTCCTGAGGGAGCAAAATTATTTCTGGTAGCGATCCAGGCTACAGGAGCTTTATGTGAAACCTAATGATGTGTAGGGCAACTGATATGAAACAGGAGCACAGATGCCTTGATGATTAGATGAAAAGCTGACCTCTAGGCCATGGCTCTAAAACCAGGTGAAGGACCACCAGACAGCCATTCTGCCAGTCTCAGGAGGGGTTTCCTCAGCCAAAGCATGACCCTCACACCGTAACAACACAGGCAGATGGAGATGCATACACACATGTGACTGAACAGGGTGCGGGGGAAGCCTGCTCTGCTGCCAACTCATCTTAACACAGCTAGAAAGCATGTGAGCAGCCAGCAGTAAAACCTAGATTTCACTAAACAACCACAAGTTTGGCAAATGCCTTTGACAGGGCCAGATTTTCAACCACACTGGTGCCCCACGGATTTGTGGTCGCGTGGGCATTATTAACCTGACATATTTCCCCAAGTTACAAATGTTTTTGCAACCAAGTTATGTTTCAGTTCCTGGGAAAGTTACTGAAGGAATCCTCCTGGGGGCTATCACAAGAAAAATTAGGCAGGTGATTGGGAAAAGCCAGCATGGATTCACCAAGGGCAAATGGTGCTTGACAGAGCTAATCACTCTCTATGGCAAAGGAACTGCTTGGTCCAAGTGGGGAGGGGGGTGCACAGTGTCAACCTGGATTTTTCCAGAGCTTTTCATACTGTTTCCCACAGCCCCCTCCACAGAAAAATGACACATTATGGACTAGATATGGTCCCTGCAGTGAGTGAGGAACTGGCTGGCAGGAGGCACCCAGAGGATGCTGGTAAACAGCTCCTCTTCAGGCTGGTGACCTGTCACAAGTGGGGTCCAGTGGGGATCGATATTGGGCCCAACACTGTTCAATATCCTCACAAGTGATCTGGATGGTGGGACCAAGTGCACCCTGGTGAGATTTGCCAAATGGGGAAACAGGCATTTCAGAAAGAAGACCCACCCTGCAGGAAGCCCTGGACAGGCTGGAAGAATGGGTATTACGGGTAACTTGGGCTAAGTTCAACAAAGACAAGTGTAAGGTCACAGAAGCTGCTTGAAAGACCAAGGTAAGAGCCAGACAGAGTTTAAATGTCAGAGCCAGAAATGTTTAAATAAACATTTCCCTTTGACTAGACCCTTCATAAGGACTTTGTTAGAATTATGATTGCTCGGCACAATTCCCTCTTGGATTCCTCTCCTGGATGAGCTGATTCATACACCATGAGTGAGGCAACTTTTTGTTCCAGGGTAAGGGAACATTTTGAAATGCCCTTCGTGGAACCTACTTCTTTCCATTCACCTCTTTCAGCTATGCTGAGCTCCTTTGGGCTCAAAGGTGAATTTTTCCAAAAAATGACTGGAATGTAACATCATCTACCTCTCCACATACATAATATGCAAAATTTCTCTAGTCAGGTGCTGATTTGTGCTCTTACCTAGGGCCAAGAACACTGGCAAATCTCAACAAATTACACGATGAAAGACAACTGGACAACATGACACAGTCAGACTGCGCAATAAATTGTGCTAGGGAAGCCAGGAGGTCTTGAATAAGGTACCTATGTGCTTCCCTTGGTTGCACTTGTTTTCTGCCCAGTTCCATAACCTTGGAGTGCAAAAGAAGGTTATTGTACCTCTAGGAGCCTCTGGTACCATGCCCAAATTCAGGAAACAAGTTCTGAAAACTGCATTATCCTTATGTGCTATAAACCACCAAGTCACTGGTCACCCAAGAGACATGTAAACAATACTCTCAAAAGAGAGTAATAAAAAGAGAAAGAAAAAAGATAAAGTGAGGTGGAGATGAAGAAGGTAAGTGTTCTTGAGGTAAATAAGGCAACCTTCCCTGCTAGAACACCCATGTAGCTGGACACATGAATCCCACTTAGACAAACATTTCTGGTGAATCCTGGGCTGAGAAACTGCTCATTTCTAAACCAACCATCACCATGCCAGGGCTACACATCACATCACAAGGAGTTTATATCCAAAGTCTCGGGGCCAGAATGCCCAAGGACAAGTAGCCTTGGCTGCTGGGAGCACAAAGCAGTCATGGTAAGGACTTATCACAGCAGACAGAATTGCTGAATGCTCACTGCGATACAGGGATTTGAAACAAACAAAACAAAATTTAAGCTCTGCTGGGAAAAAAATGCAGCTGTGCATGAAAAAGCAGGTTACAGAAAGAGGATGAATGCAGAGTAATTATCATATGAATGGACAACGTTACAGGGCTCGCATAACTCCTGTCTAGAACTAACCTTGTTTGCTAGTGCTTTATGATTCCCTGAGAAAAGCAAAGCAGGTAGCGGTGCTCAGGAATTATTTCCATTATGGGACTGGGTAACATGAGCAGATTGTGCTGATGGGAAGACTGGCAGTGCCCTAGGAACACTACCATTGACGAAATGCTTCCTGGTAACCACTCACTCTCCTGTTATCTGTAGTATCAGCATGGTAATCTTTCCATAACAGAACTGGGAACACTGCCTTTGTGTGATTACACCAACAGCCAGCTTTAGGAGGTACCAGGCAGTGTCACCTCTGCTTCAGAGCATTCAGCACCTGTTAAAGACGTTGAGGGGATAAATGGATTTGACCTAACTTTATAATTTCATTTAGTGTAAATTAACATTTTTCTCCTGGATTCATCAACGGGACCCAGACCAGTTATTTTAATTACCAGGTTAGAAGTCATTGTTCTTTGAGACATTACTATTCATTGATAGAGAAGTAACTTTAAAAAAGCCTTGTCGCATACTAAGACTGTACTGAACACTGCAGAATCCGAAGACAGATTTGAACACAGGAAACCCACAATTATGGGAACCATGTCCTGTGGACTGTCTTCCTTCTCTATCCCACAGTAGGCTACACGCAGGAGATACAAGGAAATGCAAGGAAAGTTATGCCACACTCCCCAGCACTTGACCACTCAAGGCCAGAGTATTTTTAAACCCACAAATGTTTGACAAGAGAAAATTTATTTCCTTGACAAGTGCCAAAGGAGCTGTGGAGAAAGTGACCCCATTCTGCAGTGCATAGCCAAGAATTCTCTTGCTTTATCCTCTAACCCTGTCCAGCTTCCAAAAAGGCCACTGCAGGCTTGCTCAGCACATCAGATTTGGCTTACCCACCTCAAGGAGACAGGGAATTGTTACATACAAAATACGAGTTCCGCCTCTGACAAGACTTCAAGGAAAGAAGAGTAACTTGAGGGGGTTTCAATGGGATATCCCAGTGTATCTGTTCTTGAGGACAGTGCAGAAATATCCAATATGGCTTTAAAGAAAGCTGAGAAGGCAAATTATCTCCTTGTTACTGAATACCAGGCTACTTCTGTGACCAAGTTAACTTGTTTAGAGGTAATACTTTGTTTGGGAATCTAGCTATTGTACTGAAGTTACAGTCAGAGCCCTACCACAGAAAATTTCTGACTATGGAGGTCATCACAGTACAACAAGGAAGATGACATCCATTTCCTAGAACCCACTTGAGGAAATTAGCAATTAAATCTGCTCCCAGTCCAATGATTTATCCTTCAAGTCACGTTCTCTTAGCCAGCAAGATCTTTCCAGCACTTCATTAAAACAAAACCAACCACCCTTTTCCTAACATCTCATTAAGAAGCAAAGTTCCCCACAGAGCCCACTGGGCTGGCCAACACAAATCACTAGAAATTAAGCCCAACAAGTGATATTCAAACTGAGGTCTGAATGCCAGCCACAGGATGTGGTGTTCTGCCTTTTGTTTTGCTTGTTTAACCAAAGCAGCAGTGGAAATTCAGCCACCACATCCACAGTAATACATGACTTTCCATGACAGCCACTATCAGTTTTATCAGAAGCTGACATGAATTGGATGGACCACGATGTGTATCTGCAAGAGATCTATATAGGCCAAAATTTCAGACACAAAATGGACATTTTCATCCTAGCTCTCTCATGAGAGAGGTTGGTGTGAAACATCCCACTCCACAAATTCTCCTGTAAAACACACCAATGCCCTGAAAATATGATAGATTCACCCTTGTCAAGTAAAACACCTTCATCAGTCAACGCTCCACTGGACACGTCACTGCTGAAATTGAATGGGAACTCCAGAAGGAATTTTCCAAAAGATGGAATCCAGTTTAGTTTACTTCCAATTCCAACTCAATGGCTGTGCTCCACTTTGCAGCAAACCCTACTAAGGACCATGTGCCATAGGAGCTTGTTATCTCACCATGTATTTGTAAGTCTGCTCTTCATTGTCTTTTCAGTATATCCAATAAAGCATTTATTTTCATCAGCCACTTTTTGTCAGCATTTTCTTTCCCAGTGTTGAGTTGGCCTTTTCTTCTCTGCTGGCTCGTTCATTCATTTATTTGCCACTTTGCCCAGCCAGGAGAACATCAATCACTGAATGAATATTTGGTGAATGAATGCACTTAATATTCAGAGCCTTTGTTACACTGTCCTCTCAAAGCTGCTTAAATGCTGAGTAACATTTCCGAGTTTACCTCTGACATCAACTGCACTAAGAAGGCAGCACAGAACATTCTACACTTCAGCTGTGCCAACATCCACAATGCACTTGATGTTTGCCCCAAGTAATGTCCTGACTTGCCTATCAGTGGATGTCACAAATTCAAACTCCCATCCAGATGATGGCTCACATTCTTTGATGTTGGCAACTGCCTTTCACTTCATTAACAGAATTTGGCCTTCAGCTTACAGGTTTCTTACCCTGCATAAAAGACATCACATGTATTAAAGGTAGGCCCACTTACGTGAGAACGACTGAGAAGCCTTGGTTTCTCTTTGTTTGGTTTTGTTGGGTTTTTTTTAACATGTAGAAGTCAGAAGCACTGTGTAAGCATTTTACCAACTGCAAAGCTTAAATTACAAGTTTCTCTCACACTGTTAACAACGTGCACCGCTTATCCTGGCCCAATTGTTACCTTGTGTCTCCATCTAACAGGGGAGCGCATTCCCCTGGCCTCTGCCACACATGCAGAGTCACCACAGAACACCTTCACTACCACGTAGTCCACCCCCCAAAAAGTTCTGAAGTTCTTTTCTTCCCCACACAGGCAGTTTTAGAAGGACTTCAGTTGTAAGGAGAGAGGCTGCTCAGAAGTATTCAAGGAGAAACAGCAATGAACCCTCCAAACAGTTTCTAAGGAGCAACTGGAATTCCTCCCTTTCTGCCCTTCTTTTGTGGGCAAAGACCAGCAAGGAAACAAAGATATGATAAACTACTAATGGCACAGGGCTGCTTATGTGGCAAACCATTTGTGCTTCTGTCAGCTAATTCTGGCCGGAAAAACAGAAGGATTCTTTCTCTCTTGGGTTAACACACAGGGTCAATTCTTTAATTAGAACTATAATGGATTATATATCAGGTTTTTTCCTAGTCTGGTAAACTTCCTGCTAAAAATCAGATACCTATGTAAAGGAAAATCCCTTTCAGCTGGAGCATGTCCTGGATGCTTACTCAGCAAGGCATCACAGTTCTAAATTAAAAAAAAAAGCCTCTCAAGATATTTTTCCCCCTGCAAATCATACAGTCAGCACAGTAAGAAGGCACACAGCATTTTTTCCTTTCAAGGAACTAGGCTTCTTAGTAATTTTACTTCTCATTTCTTCAAAGGGGCATAAAAGATTTTAAGTAACCTAATCCTTTGGAGAAAAAGATGAGCATTGGTGTATATTTCCAACCAGATTCCCCACAGAGACCAAGTGTAAGCCATCACACTGCATAAGTACATCCGTTTTTTGGTAATGAGTTTTGAGCTGTGGGGTCTGTTTCAACCAAACTGACCACCATCAAGTGTCCCAGAGGGGAAGTCCCACATGCTCAACAAAAAACAGACAACCTTCCAGTGTCCTCAGCAAGTGCCAGACTAGCGAGCATTCAATGTTTATTCGATATTCTGTTCCTTTGCGTAGAGTCAAAAACCCAAAGAAATTCAGAGCACTTCTCAAAAAAGGCCAATGCCAACTTTCACCATACATGCACGATTTCTCAGGAACACCTGACTGCCTTGTGTGTGTGCATGGGTTTCTTTTTTGTTTGTGTGTGTGTGTGTCCTTTTTCTGATGAAGGGCAGGTTAGGTCAAGTTAGTTATCCTCTGCTTTTCTGGGTGTCCATCATTAAAAGGAAATTGGGTATAACACACCATACCATAGACCATCATCAGCTCTGTGAGGACAAGCAGCACATTCTGGAATCTTTTACTGATTTGTGTTTCCCATAAGCTGTAATTTGATGCAAACTGTTTGTGCTGTACTTGGCTCCATGCAGCACATTATACAAAATCTGTTCCTGTTTCTACATTGTTTGGCACGTACCTGAAAACATTTAAAACAAGAATTTAACTGCCTTAACTGTACTGCCTAGTTACCGTAACGCTTTTTTGTTTCTAAAACCCAGACATGCCCAAACCCTCTGAACTCACCATTTATGTTAGAGCAGCAGCAGCAGTGTATTAACTAGCTATATTAACTTACTTTGCCTGTTGACAACTGTTGTCCTGAAAATCTTCTGTCTTCAATTTATAGCTCCTTTGTACAGGTATACTGCCAACATGGCTTATCAATTTGCCTCTGCTTCTATCTACACAGAATTAATTTTCCTTCCTCAAGCTATGCTGTTCTGAAAAATGCGTAATTTTGCTGTTGTGCTGGAGGGAATAAAACACATAGTACTACTGACAAGTGAAAACGGCTCTTTTCCTTTTTTAAGTCATGCTATTGCAAGACAGTGGTTGTCTCAGTTTTGGGACACTGGAACACTGGGGGCTACTATCTTGAAGAGTCAAAACCTTGAATAACCACCAGCCTCTGAACTTACTTCCACCACTTCGGTGCAGAATGCTGTTAAATTAGCACTCCTCTACCCTTCCTGACAGCACACGCCAAAAGCTTCAGTTCTGGCAAGCACTGCTGGGACAGGAATATTGCCCAAGCCCTTGGATGACCACTCAAGGCTGATGTGTTGGTTGATGGCATTTATTCACCATCCAAGGCTCTCATAGAACATAAAATGAAAATTTTCTATCAGAACAGTTTTGACTGTTTACAGTATCACTAGACCACTGAGTTACTAAGAATCTGAAATCCTGCCTCCAACCTCAAACCTGGCTGCTGCAAGCAGACTAGGTTACATTGTTGTCAGATCATCACTGTAGCAGTGCAAACACACCTCCCAAAAAAGTGATACCGTCTCAATGCCCAGGTGTGCTGAAAAACAAGGAGGGAGGGAAAATAAACTCTTCCTTTCACCACAGTGGGGAAACTCTCCAGAAAGGAGCCCACAGTTCTGCCAGATTTTTCAAAAGTTACTGAAGAACAGAAGGACACTGAAAATTTGAGATGTGCACGGCTGTTACATCTTAAGGGCAGTAACTGCAAGGAATGATGCCACGTAAACCCGAGAAAAATCAGTCACAAGGACACAAAAATACCCAGACCCACTGATCAGTGTACATTAGGTATATTTTTATTTACAGAATAGAGATGCCTAATCAATTATAAGGTTAGACACCCAATAATTCAGCTTTTTTGTGTAAAAGTATATAAATATATACATGGAATTCTATGAAGTAAACATTATTAACTGTGATACAGTTAACATTCTCTACTATTCTTATGCTAACAGGCACCTCTTGAAGCATAAATGCTGATTTCAAGATACCCTCTATAAAATAGCTGTAATTGTACTAGAAGGGCAAAAATTCTGTGCCATAAACAAGCTTTCAAAAGAGACTAGTAAAATGTCTTTATTACAAAGTTTGCCAGGATAAAAATACTGCTTCATCCCTCCCACTTCCCCACCTTGTAAGAAACAAATACCCCAAAACAGTTGCAGAACTGCAGGAAGTACTATAGGATTACTTTTTTCCTTCTTCTTTTCTTTTTAAATTACAATATTTTCATTTCAGTATTTTATGACATATTAAGGAAGCTGCAAAAAAAATGCAGCTTTATTAAATATTGTTATACAAAAATCTCACGTGCATCAATGGGGCTGAAGAAAATAGTGGTATTTTATGAGCTATCCCTTTCCCTCAGAACTATACACCTTAGTTGGAATGATGGAGAGACTTTATAGAATAAAGACATTGGACAGCAACTGAAGAAAGGGATTAGAAAACTATTGGCAGGACAAAGAAAATGCTCAAGAGCCTCTCAACCTCCTTGCTTCCTCATTTTAAATGCACTTCTGCTTCAGTATTTTATTTGTCTCTCTGTTGTTCTTCCTGTTGGAGATGGTTCAGGACATAAAGGACAACTTGATAGCAGAAAATGTACTGATCCTGCAAGGAAAAGGAAATTACAGAACATGTGAAAAACGCCTGTACCACCTAAGTGCTCTCACTTGCACTTCACAGTTGTATAGCACTTGATTTCAATACTACTTATACTATTAAATAATAAAACCATGAACAAAAAACAACAACAAATCCCAAAGGAAACAAAAAACCCCAAACAACAAAAAACCCAAACAAACAAAAAGGCCAGAGTGGAAAAATATGCAACCTCAACTAAAAGAAAACACAGACACTCCTCACTAAAGTCATATTTTATATGGGACATTATCCTCCTTTCACACCAAAACCACCTGAAGGAGATTAGGCACTTTTCGTAAGTAGGAATGAAGACAGCAAGTGAATTTCAAGGTCTTGCATCAATGCCAAGGAACACAGAACTCAGACGACAGTGCCACTTCTTACCTTAATCTCATGGATAGAGGTGTGGGGGCTGATACATGTTTTGGGGTGTGAGGTAGGGATGGGGCTGATAGTTTAGTGGTTTGATTTCAGGGTTTTCTTTAACTATAACTTCACAATTCCTTCCCATTCAAAGAAAAAGTGCAGATTTTAACAAGACCTTGTGATGACCATCTCTGAAGTTACTTAGCTCTAGATCTAGATTATTTCTAAAAGATTGAACTTCTGGCTGAATATCTTCCCAAAAGAGATCTCAAGACATCTCTGATAGTATCAGTGATTTACAGCAGCTACAGTTAGGGCTTCTTTTCAGTTTATAATGAAACTTTAAGCCAAAAAAGCTTAGTTGACTTCCCCTAACAAATACATGCTCTTGAAGATGAAAACTCACCATTATTTTTTAAAACACAAATCAAAACAATACAGCACATTAAAAATGGCTTGTGTTTAAAAATGTTAAATGCATCCTGCTACTCATCTGATTTCATTCCTATGACATAAATGTCACATTACAGTGCACAAAGACAACTGCTGTGTGCACCACAAAGTCGTCTGGCACATCAGCTGGTTCAGTGGACACCTGGGGAATCCAGCCTCACCTCTGTCTGAACCATCCCGTGTCTCTGCAGACGCATGGTGCGTACCAGGTCCGAGATGTCAAACTACCAAAACAAACAGCAAGTTACACATCCAAAAAAGACATACATGCAGAGAAAAGAAACCCCCCTGGCACCAAACCAGGGAGTAGAATCAGGCACGTTAGTAGTGAAACAAATCATTCACTACAGCCCATGTTTGTCTGGTAGATAACCAGCATATGCTGTCTCTGGGCAATTTGGATGTGGCCCTACATCAGACACCCTCCTTCTCTTGTGATTTTTCTGCACACAGGCCCTCTTGCTTACTCTTACTGGGAGCTAAGCATACAGGAAGGAACCCCTTGGCCCAACCTAACAAAATATCTATTATTTCCCCAGTTCTATAAAGTTCTAGACATTCAGAGGGTGCTTAGAAACCCCACTGAGCTAAGCGTGATGTAGCTCCTCTTCTCTAGAAATGCACCAAAGTTTTGCTGCCCCAGGCTGCTGAAGGACATAAACATAAGGAAGCTAGCACCCTCCTGTGGATCACCCTAGAAAGCATTTCCCTGGTTGTGCTGGAAAATTTAACGTACACACTCCTTTCACCAAGTGCCCAAGCCATCATGGCAACACCATTTTTCCCATGCCACATGCCAGTAGTCCCTATGGTAGAAGATGTCCTTGCAACATGCTTCAAATGGCAGCTGGGTGCTGAGGTGACCCCAGACAGGACACTTGAGATTCCCGGAGCCAACCCAAGAACCACTGGATATTAAAGCTCTCCCCACCTGGGATCACCAGCAAAGAAACATGGTACTGCCCACAGCATGGCACGCTCTTTAAAAGACTGCATGGATTCAGTGGAACACACTTTTCCTGTAGGTCAGAAGCACCACTGAGCCCATCCCCTGGGATACTCACGTCAAGGTCTCTGCTGATCAGCCCCAGAACCACATCTATACAGATGAGGGTGCCCGACCTCCCGATGCCCGCGCTGCAGTGGGTGACGATGGGCCCCGATTTGTGGACGTGCCGCATGTAGGAGATGAAGGTGAGCAGATCGTCCGGCTGGGAGGGGGTGTCGTGGTCAGGCCAGGCAATGAAGTTCAGGTGAGAAATGTGCCGCACCTCACCTGTCTGAGGTTTGAAAACAACACCACCACTTGGGCACATGGCAAGAATGAAAAGAAAAAAGTTCTTGAGTTCCCAAAGAAAAGTCTCAGAACAGAGGGATTTGCCCAGTGAAGGTGTTTTGTAATTCAGTAAAAAGGAGCCAAAGTGGAAGTAACTAGTAAGTAATTTAGAAGTATAAGGTTCACTGTGCAGACTGAGCTGATCACACAGAGGAGTCAACCAGCCAGGCTGAATTATAAGTGAATTTCATATCCCCATATGCTCCTGTGGCCAAAGAGAGGCAAAAATTAGCGTCTCATTAGTGTAATGAAATCATAGTCTGGCCCAAACGCTTTCTCCTGTAAAGGTCACAGAGTAGGACAAGCTGCAATGAGGAACAGCTGCCCGGTAACGATCACTAGGCAGAGAGGGGAAGCCCTGGGTTACCTCTAGATGTAGACAACGCAAGTGAGAGCAGGCAAGCCAGAAGTATAAATATGCCAATACTCAGAAAAAAACTCTAGAGCATGCAGAATTAGGTTCACTCACCTGAATCTCTTCGAGCTCCAGTACTCTGATGATAAAGCCCTTCAGCTGCTGCAGTCTCACAAGAGCAAGGCGTAGCCTGTCATTGATCATGGTGGTTTTATTGAGCATGTCTGGCCAGTAGCGCTGACACTTTATCTTTTCTCCCTCAACCTCCTGAGTCATCATGGCAATCACAGTACAGTTTTGTTCCCAAACCATTTGCCAGAAATCTGCCACAGTAGTAGGAAGAGGGCCTTGGCACGCAATGTAAACGAACTCCTCATTCCCCACGGGCATGCGGATGAAGCTGGCATTGATGTATCCACCCTCAATCCCGAGAGGGACTCTGGTAGTGTCATCTGCAATCCCCACAAAACAGAGAGACCTCATGTTAGCTGTGCACATGATGAGACCTTCACAGACACAGATGTTGAGCCTTACACACTCACACAGCACCCATCTCCACGGATGATTCCGCATCTTGCTTTTAAAAGAAGTGAATCACTTAAACACCTGATTTAGGGTACTAATCGCTACTTTCAATAAAGAAAAAGATGACTGCAGGAGAAAGATAAATCAGGAGAAAGGTGGGCTAAGTGGTTTGAACTGCAGCGACTCTGAAAAACCGAGGTTAAAATACTCACACAGAACTAACCTCTGTCAGTTCTTCTCCTCAACACCTAACAAGCAGAATTTATGGCAGGAAATTTACTGACAATAGTATGCATGTCTGCTTTTCCAATTTTACATGGGTAAAATTGGAAAAACTTTGTCTAGTTCCACATGTATGCAACATTTAACACACGGGATCTGCTGAAACAGCTGAAAAGTCTGTGAAAATCCATCCCTACCTACTGCAGGACAGCAGTATATTGTTTACTGATCTTAAACTGCTTTATAAATGCTTGCTTTAATTTTATCCTTACTAGGATTAGGCATGAATCCCACCTTGATCCAATCCATCTGACCATACAGGTCAGAATATCAACTGTGAATTTCAAATTAGTTAGGACTTACACGGAAGTATGTTTTTATATCTGTTCTTTCTCCTGTTCTCCTTTGCTTGTCCAATCAAACACTGATCCAGAGGTTTTAACTCCTGAAGGTTCTGTAAAGAAGCAATTACATGTGCATTAGGAAAGCACTGAATGGTAATATTAAGAGCAGTTAGGTTACTAAGTCATTAACAAACAGAATCATTATCAAATCCTAATGTGGATATGCAAAATAATGCAGGCACAGGAAGGGATTTTTTAAACAGCCAAGAAAAGGAAATAAAGAAAAAACCCCCAAACCAAACCCCACCTACTATCCAATAAATATTTTATCTCATTCTCTCAAAAAAGAGATCATGTAACATGGCTGACTTAAGACTTGGAAAGACTGGTTTCACATTCAGCAGCTGGATTTCACAGCCTTTGTCTCTGGCTGTTTACATCATATTCACCTGATAATTTACCAGAAGCAAGAATGATGCAAGAACCCTTATGAACTGAACTCAAACTGATCTCATCCCTCAGCAGCTTGTGGGGGAAGGGAGAGAAGTCTTTGGTGTTAAAGTCTTTTCATCTCTTTTGAGCTTCCAATTAAAGAGCTGTGGTATTCAAGGCAGTGATGATCCAGCCATTCTATTTTTGTTTCCTACTAGGAAAAAGGACTTTAAAGGACAAATAGTTACTCACTTCAATCTCTTTAGAAGGGACTCCCTGTTCCAGCAATCCACGCAACATCCTGATCACTGACTTCAATTTGGCTCCCGAATATTTGCCTCCAGGGAGCACATTCACAGTAGGGAGTGCAGAGATCTCTTCGTTTGTCACCAGGGGGAAATCTAGCAGAAGATATAAATATAAATAAATAGCTAAAACCGGGGAAACATAAACTGTAGCTCACAGTTGGATTTGCATGTTGCTGTTCACCACTGCACTACCTGTTTTCTATCGAATGCCCCCATGCATCAGAGAGAACACACAGCTGTCCTCTCAGCTTGACAGGCAAAACCAAATTAACTAGAAGAACCAGTAAGACACAGCTCTGATAAATCCAGGAACCAAACGGAGTATTTTCCTGAAGTTCCAATAGATACATTGAAACAAATTTCAAGTACCTTTTAAATGTAAGTTCTTCACACAATAACCTATAAAAATGGATGGACACACACAGGGGTAAATTCAGAACTCTCCACATTACATCCTGTGACTTGCTTTCAGCACTAATACTCAACATATATCTGTGTATATAACACATCTTACAATTATCACTTGGAAAGACATCTCTTTTTTCCAATACAGCTTGCCTCCCATCAGCCTTCAGTGCTTCTCTGAAGCACAACAAGATTAATAAACCAAGAATCTCTCTGGTATTGCAATTAGAAGTGTCCTAAATCTCCTGATTTAGCTTGAAGTATCACTTGGATTATCCTTTTTTCTTTCAATGAATGCAACGGACTGCTGTATATGAACTTCAGGAACTGACATTTCTAATGCTATCTCAAAGAAGTGAAGACTAGATTCTGTCAAGCACATCAAATTGCACAGAGTTCCACTCTGCCACACTCAGCAGCACTGGAAGAATGACAGTCCAGATAAAAGTATTGCCTAATCTAAGCCTGGAGTAGCTGGTATGTGAAGCACATGATATATCAATCTAATCACACTCAAAATTATATATTTATTGTTACAGCTTTTGTGAGATAGATACTAAAGAAGGAAGTCTCTCAGCTGGTCCCAGATCTTCCACAACTACAGACACAAGGCTGCCAATACTTGTTCCTATGAACTCTCACACATTTATCACACAAAGCTGTACAGATCCTTTCCAGTGCATTGTTGAACTGCTAGAATCCCTATCACACCCTCAAAACATATCCAGGACGTCTTAAATTCACTTCTGTCTATTTAACGTGACCGTGAAGTTTCTCACTGCTTATGTTAAGCATCCTTGCCTTTATTTACACGTTCCTGGCTGACTGATTCAATGGGCAGTTCATCACTCCCCCACGTGATTTCATCCTCATCTGCCTGGCTCAAGGAAGGCTGTGGAGGAGATCTATAAGAGAACAAAGTATGGAAGTAAGAAAGAGCACCTAGAACCTATACATTTGCAACCTAGTTAAAATAAACTCAAACAGCAAAACACCAGAAAGTAATTTATAGGTACAATTATTTCTGGGCTGGATCCATACCAGTGATCTCAAAAACCTAACCTTCCCCCTCCCCTCCCCGCTTTTTTTTTACATCCCCAGAGGGGATCTTAAAAAGGTAACAGTGGAAAAGAGCCAGGAATACACAAAATACAAATCTAGTAATAACTACTACTGCAATTACTTTTCAAAGGCTAGGCAATTAAATAGCATCCAATAGCAGATTTGTACCATTCATATAATTCACTACACTTGAGTATCTGTTTTCAATTGCAAGTTTTCTAGCTTTGGTGAAGATAGTGATGAATGTGTTAAGTATTTTAGGTCATAATGTCACTGCTTGTGCCAAGTCTCAACCCCAAACTTCCTACAAGCTTAAAAAGATAAAAGAGTATACACTTTCACTGAAACTTCACTTAGATTAAAGTTATTTCACTAAGAAAAACAACCTTGGGAATTTCTAAAGTTCAGAGTGGCTCAAAGGGACAGCTAGTAACTTGGCCAGGCATATGCTTTGTGTTCCATGGAAAAAAGAACCAATAAACCCTAGGAATGCATATGGGAGCTGATGGAGCAGAGGAACTCTACATTTGAGTTGCAGTGCTCTACACCCAGAAGATGCAACACTAATGAAGCTTGTACAGATTTGAACTGGAGATAGCATAGTTTGAATGTCTTCTTCACATCCAAGTACCAAGTTGTTAGCACAATGCAAGTCATGTTCTTTGGAGACATCTGAGCACAGTCCAGTTACTTGCTATAACCATGTATCAAAGGAACACATAAAAGTAGGACATAGCAAACCACATAAAGCTGACTAGGATTCAGGCAAATTATTGCTTTTTAAGTAAGGGATAGACCAAGAGAACAAGACATTGCACAGATATTTTATTAGGTTTGTTTTGGGGGTGGTTTCTTGGTTTTTTGGTGTTGTTTTTATCTCATCACAACACACTACACTTCAGACTTCCAGACTTCACAGGTTTGCTTTCAAGCAACACTAGAAAAGAAACCTTACCTTTCTGGCACAGATTTTACTTCACAATAGTCTTCACAACCATTTACATGTGTTGGCTAGAAGAAGAAATATTTCAAAACACATTAAAGGACATAGTTACAACATTCACGTACTGCAAATTTTAAACAATTAACAATTACAGGGACTATTTCTGAAGGGTACTAAGTTCAAAGCAGCACATAATGAAAGACTTTCCTCTTTTAGACAACTCATTAACCCAAAATAACAGAGGACGAGAACACTGAGCACTTGGAAAGATACTCTATTGTAACAAGGCCAAAAAGCTATATTAAAATCATTCCTGACTCATAGCAGCAGTAGAGTCATCTAAGTTTTCCTCAGTTGGCTTTTTTTTGTTTCTAATACTTAGAAACCCTTTATGAGGTAAGCTTGATAGTGAAAACTTCTGCTTCCTGTCAAGCCACAATTCCTATACTGTGGATATGTAACGTAACAGGGCTCTACCTCTAAATGACACACACTCCTACTATTCGCACCTTCCTCAACAGACAGTGAAGACTCAGCACAGAGGAAGGCATTTCCACCCTTCTTGCAAGAAAAACTCTACAAAATCATTTACATTTTTTAGGCCAACTTGCTTTTCCACTGCCATACTCAGAGAATTTGACTCGTGGCTCTCCCTAGAGAGATCCTGAGACAGAGCCAGATTCCTGATTTGATTTTCAGCTCTACTAACTGGACAGAAAGCTGCAAGATCCAGGATGTGCTTGATAGACAGAGTTCTGCTGATTTGAAACAAGAGACAAAACCTAGGCATCCAGTGACTGATAATTGTCCTAAAAACAGGACACACAATAATGTCAAGTAAACCACACATAGAAGTTATTCAAGCTCATGAACTCATCCTAGCAAAAAGCAGCATGAAAGGAAATTTCAAATCCACTTTTTGGACAATAAAGTCTACACAGCATTCATTTTCACTGTGACTGCTTCCCTTCTTTGAGCAGGGATCATTGAAATCTTTTAGATTAAAAAGCCGAAGGAGCGTTAACAAGATCATTTATTACCACCCTTTTTGAAAAAAAGCTGATGGACTTTATATGATAGTGTAAAGTAACTGTATGTTTTTTCTCTTATACAATTAATTTATGATAATCATATGCTATTTAAAAACAAATGTTTATACACCATTTAAAGCTACTACTGACAGTGATATTCTCATTTAAAAGATATGTAATGTTATTTCCACCAGTTCCATGCCAATAAGGAAAATAACAAATTGAAAAAGCATCTGCCAGTTTCTTGCCATCCTACCTCCGAAAAATCTTCAGGTAAAGATGACCCATCACAGTCTGTGTCCTCAGCCTTATCTTCTGTTACCTTTCCATTCATTTCTATGGAACAGGAAAATCAGGAGATACAGCATAAACACACCCAGGAGCCACCCTCTCACAGATGTGAATCCTGTTCCACCTGTCTGGCACTAGACAGGGAATACAGGTGCCAGAATAACCAAGAAACACTTTCTATGGCCCTTTGCTACTAGTGTGTTGGAAAAGAGCTCCTACTGTATAGGATAATCAGACTTTAGATTTCTTTATTTTATAACTGGAACAGCTGCCATGATACGTGAGGTTGTTTGCACAGAATTATCTGTTTCACAGCATAACTGATGGACAGGCTGGAGCTACTAAATTACCATATCCCCCATGTCAAGAGTTCTTCCGCAAATCAGTTACATTTAGACCAGCAGTAGGTCCAAACCAGGATTCTATTCACTCTTTGTATTAACAAAATGTAATTAGGACATGCCAGATAAAATCTGACTTGTATCTGTCTGCTGTGGAAGCACCCTGCTGCCATACCCTATGGATTCAATTCATCTTCAGTTGCAAAGGACAGCCTATGAGAAATTGAAAGTACTGGAGCTCCCATGATATTCCTCAGCTAGGAGGCCTTGGCACAGTCAGAACCTCAGTGATCCCCGACTTCTAACGCGATGACCAATGACAATAACCTAATGACCTTGAAGTCATGACATGAAATAATTATAATTTTGGAAGGTGTATCTTGAGTTTTAGCAGGAATCTCTACAGAAACAGCAGGCATCCTGCCTGAAGTTTTGGAGCATGCCTACATAGTGTGACACCACAAAGGAACTACAAATCCTACTCCTCACTACATTTCAGTTATTAAAAAGCAGAACTGAGTAGATGGAATGAAGGAAAAGAAAAGTGTACAGTCAAAAGTAGGTACTGAAAAAAACCCAGTCTTTCTAAAAGAGACAAAGCAGATTGGCAAATTGTTTGGTTTTGAGAGATCTCAACACACTTCCAAGTTGTGCAATCTGAAATCAATGAAATGCTGAAATGCTTCAGCATGCCAACATGACTGCAGCTGCAGGACTAGGTACCTAAACAATATGAATTTCACTCAAGAGACAACTCTAGAATAGGAATAACTTTCCCAGATTACTTGAAGCAAAATCCAGATTTATCAAGCCAGAACCTCACTTATTACATTGCATCTCAAATTCATGGTAATCTCCAACTATTTGTGTTCAACTTGGGAAACTTCCAGTTCAGACATCAAATCAGTGTCAACTCTCCCTGTTGACAAACCAACAGCTTACATGGCACCTTGTTTCAAAGGGTTTTGCTGTTGATGTTGGTTTTTTTTAATGGCTCATGTTACCTGGCAGGTGATTTTCTGGTGCAGCCTTCTTGAGATGTAGAAGACTCTGAGTGTCTGAAGTCGCATTATTCCGGTTTAAGAGGTTCTGGGCTTCCTCATCCACAACATCCAACAGATACTGGACAACTTCATTGTGGTCATCCTCATCGTAATACTCATCATCTGGAACCTCTGTTCCTGAAGACAAATAGTACAAAATGACAAGTTTTCCCAGTACAGGATGGTTTGGGAGAACTAAATTAAAGGGGCAGACACAAGGCCTTATTTCTAGCTGTCTTCATGGCCTTCCTTCATTTCCTTCTAACACAAAATCCAATTTCTATAAATCTACTTTCAACATCGACTAACTCCTCTAAAGCAAAGCACAAGACTTGGAATGATTTTCTAAAACTGACTGCCAGCCTAACGTTTACTTATTTCAGCATATTCAACAATGCCATGATTTTCTTGCACTGGTACAATAAAAACAGAATAATGGAATCCCTGTCTCACCTCCTCTTACCTGATTTGTCAAGGTGTTTAGAAAAATCTGACATCTGATTGGTAAATCCAAGGGAAGGTGCATCTCCTGCTCCTGAGAGGTTCAATAGTGCTTTTGTGTGATGGATATTGTTTTCTGTATTTCCCTGAGAAGGTCCTAGGATGCCGATGCCATTGCCATTGACCTGAAAAACCAAAAAACAGTGCAAGTTAACTCTTAAAGAGCCTGGCAGTTTGTTGAAGCAGCAAACAACTACTAAAAAGTTCTCTTCTCTCCTCAGCAACAAATAAAAACCTTTGTTCAAATCATATTCTCATCTGAGATACCTGGGTGATGGGTGGGAAGTTTCACATGACAAGAGTAACTAAAAAAAATTGAAAGCAACTAAGAAAAAAACCCACATGATGATGAACCAGCAGCTTCTATAAGAGAACACATTCTAGTGTTTAACATTATTATAACCCCTATAAAATGTATGCAAGCTTCAGTGCTTTTAGTCCCAACACAGCATTTCTCAGAAAAAAAAAACCTAAGGGGAAAAAAGGAAAGAAAACCACCTAGCAAATAAAATATGCAAGTATCTGCAGAAACCGTGGGCTGAATGAAGTTTTCTGGATCATAGCCTTGCATCCTTCTCATAAAACAATTTGTCTTTCAACAAAGCAGTGCCAAAGCAAGAGCAGATAAATTTAAAAAAACTTGCATATTTATTATGTTTATTCAGATCAACTGACAACAGTGGGTTTGTCTACTTTTATTAACAGATTATTTCATGTATTTATTTACTTTTTTTTAAGAAGTGTGTCAAGTAGATGCTTTTCTCTGGTTGATGATAATAGGCACAATAGAGGAATATTTACCTTGGGCCCATAAGCATCAGTTGTCTTTTCTGTTTTATCACAGGGATCACCACAGGAACAGCCTAAACAAAAATGGGGAAGAAACAAAACCTAATTCTCTGAAATTAAATTAGCCCACATCAATTATTTTTATGAAAGAAACAAGGTATTTAATACTTTGTTATGACATGAGCAGCATTTCTGCCTGATTTATGTGCATTGCCAAACTTCTATCTGAATGACTACACTTCATATAATGGCTTTTTGAAGGTTCTGTTTAATGGGACTAGAAAGCATGAATTCTAATACAAGTAACCAACTCAAAGCAAAGAGAAATGTTGATAAATAGTTTAACAACTTACAGTGGAAATGTGCACCTTTGGGAACAGGGTGATTTCCTTTTCCCCAAAATGTACAAGATACAATCCCACAAATACCTGTCACCGACTACTTTTTTTTTTGTTTTTAACATCATCCGACATCTGGGTCCTTGCTCAAAGACACCCTTCTGCTCTATGTTAGAGAAAATTTCTAAACTACACAAGAAATGGCATCATCAAGACACTATTGCTGAATCTCTTTTCACAGAGCTTTTAGAGGAAAGAGCAAGCAAACTCCTGTTGGAGCTGGTCACAATAAGCTGGACTGGGATGGTATCTTAAGGCCTATATCAGTTCCTTTATTTTTATAAACAGGTACATTTCACTTGCAATGAGTAAACACACAAATCTTACCATTAGCTTTCACTGGCCAGGCATTTGAGTTCTCGGAGCTTCTGGATTTTGGGAACACTGCATGACCATCTCTGTAAAAAGAAATACTTACAGAAGTATTTATTAAAAAATAAATAAATCATGGTAATCATCAGATATTGATGTAAATAGTACTATTGGGAAAACTGATGATTATTCCCAACCAACCTGGTGTCATTTGCGAACTGCCTGAGGATGCGTCCAATCCCCTCTTTCAAATCATCAAAAAATGAGGAAAACATAAAGAAATTAACCAAGACTGGCCGGAACACTGAGCGCCGGGGAGCCCCACTGGCACCATTCACCACCTCTCTCTCAGCCCAGGCAGGTTTTAACCCAGTGAAGAGAGCGTCTGTCCCAGCCATGGGCTGCCAGCTTCTCCAGCAGAATGCCATGGGAGACAGTATCAAAGGCCTTACAGAAGTCCAGGCAGACACATCCACAGCCTTTCCCTCATCCACCAGATGGGGTACCCAGTCATGAAAGCAGATTAGGTGGGTCAGGCAGGATCTGCCCTTCCTGAACCCCTGCTGGCTGCGCCTGATCCCCTTGTCCTGTACATGCTGTGAGATCACACTCGAGATGATCTGTTCCGTAACCTTCCCTGGCACTCAGGGCAGGCTGACAGGCCTGTAGTTCCCTGGATCCTCCTTCCAGCCCTTCTTGTAGATGGGTGTCACACTGCAGTCACCTGGGACCTTCCTGGTGAGCCAGGACTGATGATAAATCCCATCCAGCCCCACAGACTTGTGAGTGTCCAAGTGCCACAGCAGGTCACTGACTAATTCCTCCTGGATTGCAGAGGATCTGTTTGAATACTTGTAGTTCAGAGCTGGACACAGCATTGTGTTACCAAGAAGAACAAAACACAGCAAGTACTACACACATTCGTGCTTCACTGCAGCACTAAAACTGAGAATTTACAGACCCCTTCTGTGGCACCAATCCTCAGTAACATTTGGTGGATTTCCTGTCATACCAGGAACAGGTTTTACTCATATACAATCATGCAACAAAACCAGAAGGTACAGGGAAGCATTTGCTCCCAGAACATACCTGGTTGCTTTGAGAACCACTGTTGGAAGGTAAGTTTCCAGCATTCTTTTGGCTTCTTTCAGAGTCATTCCTTGTGTGCTTACTCCATTAATGTAATGGATAATATCTAGTACATGGAGACTCTCCTCTCTGGCAGCAACCGATTTGGGGACAATGTCACTAATATACACAACTTGATAAAGGCTGTCATGGCCTCCTGATAATGACAAACCTTCGCAGAGAAAAGATAAAAAAATCAAGGTTTCTTAGCAACTGAAGGGGAAATTTTTTCTTTAGGGTAAAAAGCAGAGTAATTCTGTGTTACCTAGCTCCTCCTTATGGCACATTAGTGTAATATCAGGCAGCAAATGAGGCAACACTGGCATCTTTGGTAACTCCAGAACACGCCCCAGTACCAATCTGACAGTCCTTGGGGCAGCACGGAGAAAGTTCACTGCATCAGTATGGCTCATGTTAGTGACATCGATGTCATTGACCTGCAACAACAAAATCAACAGCGGTGTCCTTGTTAGGTCCCAAGAAAGACAGCATTATTGAGGAACCACTTATTGCTGGTGCTCAAGCACTATGAAATCATGGCTCTCAGAAGGTACATGCCTTTGTTCTTTAACCACATTTGATTTGGCCCACAACATAGTTCTTTTTTTTTTACTCAAATTGTCCTTTTCACGTAATCCCTGTACCCGAAAACGTAAATTCCCTCACTTTTATCAGTCGGTCTCCAGGCCGTAGTCTCCCATCACTTTTGGCAGGATCCTGAACAATGTCATGAATGTAGCAGCCAACATTTTCGTTACCTTTGGTCACTGTGAAACCCAGACTGCCCTTTTCTGACTTTGTCAGGGTGACTTGGAGCTCCACCTCCTAGGGGGACAAAACAGCTTTTTACCACACAGGTAACCAGAAGCAACATGAACATTTTACTGAATTTAAGACAGTTGGAAGCAGACAAAACATTTACTGCTTTAAATGGGACACAAGCCTGGACAGTACCAAGACATGTTTCTTAGTAGGCTCAACTTAGCTGCTTCCAGTAAGCATCACTAATGAGTTAAGACAGAATTGAATAATGTTTTGCACGAAAATAACATTGGGCCAAAAGTCTATGAATTAAACAAAATTTTAAGGCACACATCAAAACTTGCACCTTATTTTACCCTTCTCTAGCTACCATATTTAAGAAAGGTTCTGTATTTTTAAATATCTCAACTTGTCTGTAATTATTCAGAACGAAGTAAGTGAACAGATTTTCCTAGAGTGAGATACAATACCATAGAGCTTATCTTGAAACTGAACATATGCATGTGTGGTTTACCCACTTTAATTTGCATTAATTTTGATTTGAAAGATACAGGTCTGCCTCATTTGCACAAAAAAAAAAAAATGAAAGAGCACCAGGCAGGATGGAGAAAAACTTCTGAAGAAGGGACTAAGAAAAATAAGGGACTAAGTTTTGTGTCAAATTGGAGTATTGGCTAGAACAGCTTTATAACCTGGAAGACTCTCACAACTGGGACGTATCAAGACTCAATTTTAATTTTTTTCAATCTTTGAACAGATTATCTGAGGACATGGAAGTCCCTTCTGATACACAAGGCATTTCTGTGGTGGCAAGAAGCTTTCTCAGAAGATCCTCAAAAACAGGCTCCATCTTGCAGCAGGGCAGAAAGTCTTTGGAATTCATATTCACAAACGCAGCCAAGAACAGGGTCTCCTGATGCCCTTCATACCTCAATTTATTCTCTGACCTCTGCACAACCACCTCAAACTAAAAGAGAAGAAGCAGGATACCTGCCATTTAAGCTGTCTCTGAGTACATGGTTTAGAGGTAGGTAAATATTCAATGCCAAGGTTTCCAGGATGAAATGACCCATGAAATGGACATATACACACCCACCTATGTACACATGGATGCCTCCACATTCATAGAGGGAAATGTATCAACTCTTCAAGAGCCCACACAGAAAATGCCTGCAGACACTGGTTTGAGCAGCTGCAATTCACTGATTACAAATGGCACTTGTATGTGGCACTTATAAGGCACACACGCAGATTAGTGCAAGTATAACCTACAACTATCCCATCTGTAAATTAGTGCACCTAACTTCTATCCAGTCACTCCCAATATCATGGCTAAAACAACCCCAGCAGGACATTTATGCTCCTGGAAGACAGAAATAGTGTATTACTGGCTCGTATTCTTCAGTATTTTTTTCCAGCTGGGTGAGTAATGAATCCATTTCTTCCAGGTGTGAAGTCAGCTCAGAGAGAGGAGTAGAATAACAGTCATTTATTAAAATGGACGTGGTAACATCAGGTACAGTTCTACAGGTTGGGATCACTGGCAAATCCAAAGGCAGATCACTACAGATAAACCAGAAAAAAAAAAAAAGAAGAACAGGAATAAGTGCAATGTGGCTGTCATTCATAAATGAATATATGAGCCAATCTTGACTTTATGCAGATCTAAAAAGCAAACAAAAAAAAGTATTTCTATGAATAGGCCCAACAAACTCCTCTTATAAACATTTCTGCAGTATGATGAGGATCATTATCACCAGCATACCTGTCCTCAAGCTCTGCCTTGCTGGGAGCCTCGTGATCAGGGTACAGGATGGTGCGAACAGTGTCCTTCTGACCAGTGTGTGCCTCGCTCTGACTCTGTGCCCGTGCCTCAGCTTCACCTGAGCTGTGGTACAGTGCAGAACTCCAGCCAAGGCCCACCTGTGCTGCTGAGTCCATCACCTCCTCATCACCACTCCTGCTGCTGTCACTGTAGCTGTCTCTTCTGGAGGGAGACTTTAGCCTTTTCTTGCTCAGATCAGTAGTTTCATTCTCGTCTGAGCTGTCACCTTGTTGTCCATTTGATGGACCAGAAACTTCTCTGCTGACCTCTGGAAAAACTTGTTGGGGTGAATGGATGGGAGTCTACAAGAGCAATAAGATTTAATTCATCATAATCCAGTTCTGATGACAAAAGGAAGTTTCAAAGACTGCATAAAATTACCAAAAACAAGAAGTCAGTGGCTACTGACTGAACTGTGTAAACAGATCATAGCACAGTTTCACCAACTTCAGTGCAACTTGGGCAACACAAAGTGTGCAAAACTCCAAAACATATGCATACGCATTTAAATTCATCCAAGAAAAACAAAAATACTTTTGCCTTTAGCTTCAGAGAGCCTACCGACAGATGCTTTTAAGCTATGCCCAGCAGTCTTCTATGCAACTACCATGAAATCCCTTCCAGCCAGAAGCTGAGGCTCACAGGGCTACTGAAGTCAAACCAATCTCACAGAGGAGAGAAACAGAGAAGCTGTCAACCAAAAAGCAACAATAACAGCCTACAAAAACTAAAATATTTTATGCCAAATGGCAACTGTTAACCAAGTTATTAACTCCCACAAGAATGAAGAACAATATTGCCAACTGTCACATATTCCCAAGAATTATGCCAGCTGGCAGACAGGAAAGGTTTAAAAGCTTCATTTATGCTTTCATGGCCAAATGCTTGTGTACATGAACACATCAATCTGTGATAATGTTATAAAGAAAAATTTTGACTTTCCTCTTAATATATGCACTGTTTTATTAAAGTTATTCCATGTTACAAACAGGTCTATTACAGGAGCAGTTATCTGTATTATTAGTTCGCTCAGTTGCTTATCTCTTACTCCAATTTTAACTTAACGTAAATTTGTATTTGCACATTTAAATTTCAGCAGACTAGAATGATTTGTTTGAAAATAATGTTAAAATAACTCAGAACCACTGAATCATAGAGTATCCTGAGATGGAAGCGACCCACAACATTCATCCAAGTCCAACTCCTGGCCTAGCACAGGACAGCCTCAGGAATCACACCTTGTACCTGAGAGCCATGTCCAAACACTTCTTGCACTCTGGCAGGCTTGGTGCTGTGACGGATTCCCTGGGGAACTTCAATTGAAGACCTGTCTCCATTATTTTTACAATTTCCCGTATCAAGGAAAGCCTAATTTTCAGGCAATTTGTCCTCTACACACTCTTTTACGGGAACACATTTCATTTTCACTTCTTCAAGTATCCTACAATGGCTTTCTGTTCTTTCAATTTATTTACTGGAGCATTTTGAAAATATTCTTTGGGACATCTGTAATTTCCAAGAGGTAAGTATGACAACCTTTTCCCTGTTTTTACATACATCAACACCAAACTGGTGTTTAGCAGAATATCCCTCACAGAAATATTGAATTTCTATCTATCTGATATCAACTTCAAAACACTGGGCTGCAAGGAAATCTCTGCCCCAGAAACACTGTATTAAACCAATTTCTCATGTCTTGAGCCAAAAAATAGAGGAA
This sequence comes from Pomatostomus ruficeps, assembly GCA_013400735.1. Classification (NCBI taxonomy): domain Eukaryota; kingdom Metazoa; phylum Chordata; class Aves; order Passeriformes; family Timaliidae; genus Pomatostomus; species Pomatostomus ruficeps. The sequence continues at coordinate 18,038 of VYZT01023781.1, read as the reverse complement.
AAGTAAATCTTCAATGTATGCAATGCTCTTACATTCCCACGAAATGGTTAGCGCACTCCTAAGGGACTCATCCCAAGAGCCACATTTCTGTGAGCATTCCCCTCATTTTTCCATCTGCATCTTGCATTTGACTAACTCACCCACCCACCAGATCGAATAAAGGAACATTAAAGAGCAAACTATTAAAAAAAAATCCCATGTCATCCACCTTACCAGCAATGAAGGATCGATGTCTGGCAGTATTCCAGATGGCGGCCGGCAGAGAAGAAGAGAGACCTCTGGAGACGTTCCTCTCAGAGCAGAGATGACTTCCTGTGGCCACAGAGGGATTCACTGTCAGATGCAGACTGGCAGGACTCCCACAGGAGGAGTTTCACTACTAGAGGTACAAACCTGCTGGGACAAACCCTTCAGCGACGCCCCGTTCACTTTCAGAATGACGTCCCCAATCTCTATTTTCCCACTTTCTGCAGCTGGCTGCCCAGGGAAGAGCTTCTTCACCCTCACAATAGTTGATCCCAGCTGCTCTGGGGTGAGGTTATCTTCACGGCAGAAACTGAACCCGAGGCCTGAGCTGTTCTTCAAGAGCTTCACCTCAAATGTGTTCTCTGCAAAAGAAATATTATCTTATTATTTCCTACAGCACACTGGCCATGAAAAGAGTGCCTGGTGCTCTTATTCCAGACATGACAATGTGCAGTCGCTGCAATCTCCCCCTCACATGGTTCTTTCGTTGTGTTATCGAAAAGATCCCTCCAGGTTAAGGAGGACTAAAAGCTGATCATGACTTCTCAGTTTGTGCTTGGCCTGACAACATCAATATGGAGAAAGGCAGAGTGTCTCCAAAGGGCTATTCCTCAGGAAGTGCATTAAGGAGCCTTTTAAAGCACAGAGTGACACAACCCTTCCAGTAACTGACCAGGCATTAGTGAGAGCAGCAACTGGAGGTCCTGGCAGACAGGACACATCCCTTACAAGAAGACCCAAAGGTATCTGCCGTGGTTCTGCCATCTCTGTAGGCTTCCCTCCACTTGCACAAGTCACCAGCAAGAGAGGTTGAATTATGTCAGCCTCTAGTCAGGGGCACAAATCCTTCTCTCTTCATCTAGCTCTGGATGTCTCTTCTCATCTAGTCAGGAACTGCAGGACCCACAGAAGCTCTTGTTTATATATAAATATCTTAACCTCCCCTTGGCACTCCTTAACAGCACCAGATAGAGCAGCATTCTCCTTACTCCAACCCTGCTACAGCCTTGGCAGTGAAATTGGAAACAAGAAACAGAGAGCAAACAGTTAACAGGAGTGTAGCACTGGGTCAGGCCGGCTAGGCCGAGGAGCTTAAAGGAGAGCCAAATAAAAGACCACACAGAGACAGCAAACGGAGAGGGCAAAAAAGAGAGAGGGCAGAACCCTCTGCCTTTATTTATATGTTTTTACAAATCACCGTGGATTGGAGGTAGAAATGACCACCTCTCAATTCCATTGGTCAAAGCATCAATCTATCATATTTCTCCACCCAGTATACTGGAATGATAAACACACAGACAGTTAGGAAAACATAGATAGTTGTTAAGAAACTATGGCCGTGTTTACAGAAGAAGTGTGAGAAAGTATTACAGCAGAGAAAAACACTGAGAAACTGCAAAACTCAAAACAACACAGGAGTCAAACAAAGTAACCAAGATGTGAAAGGAAATCTTAAAAACAAACACAAGAGCACAAAAAGAAAGAGACTTCACTATGTGCAGGGGCTTGGTATACATTCCTAGCAGCTCCAGTCCCATCCTAGGAATTGAAGAAAATATTACGAAATTAAAGGGTACTTTGACAGTTAAGACAATTGCTCTATGTGACCTGACCTGCAGTGACAAAGCTGTAATCTCTGGCATTTGAAGACTCTGTTGCTGGCTTTTCCTGTGGCTCACAGTGCCCCACCTGACTTGGAAGTGTGCACTGTGGTGTCACTGGAGCGTGAGCCTTGGCTCCTGAAAGCTGACCTTTCTCCAACAGCAGGTGCACCACCTAAAGAGATGAAATGTTCTCCAGTTAACTGGCAACAGCCACAGAGATAGCACAGTCTGGAGTACATGCTTCCTTCTAACTTCTCACGGTCCAAACTTTTACAGCAGCAAATGTTATAGACACTCCCCTCCCCATATGTATCCTCCAATTATTCCTTATTTTTTAATAAATTACAACCTCCAAAATACACTAGTGGACTTGCAAGATACTTGCCAATAGAATAAGAAAGGGTTTACTTCCAATAAAATTGCGAGGTGTTAGGAGGAGTCAAAGATAATGTCATTTGCACATTTGTACAGGGAATAAAGTTTAAAACATTTTATAAAGTGAACACAAATAGTAGTCCTTAGCAGTTCTGAATGTGTACACCCACTGGTTATTTTCAGGTGTGCCAGGAAGCCAAGGAGTCTAAGGAAGCAAACCTAAAGCAACCACGACAACACCAGGGAGAATTCCAGTCTTGAGGTTCCTTTAGCTCTTTTCACTCATGGAGAACTGGTTTACCACAAACAGGAGTGGAATCAGCAGCCACTCACCTGGCCAGTGTTTCTCAGTGTTTCAACAGCTTGCTTATGGGTAGCTCCTTCCAAACTAAGCCCGTTGACAGAGAGCACGCGGTCACCTACATTAGTAATTTAAGAAAAAGTAGGCAGAGCATCACCTATAAAACATCCATGGCACACAGAAACCTTCAAGTCTGAGCTAACAAGGACAGTTATTTATTTATGGAAATTCTCCCTCCTCTCCATGCTCTGAGTCAAGAAGAGAACTTTGCAAACAAACTATACAGTTTGACTCAGAGGTCTTTTCCAATCTAAGGATTCTGTGGGATAATCCCACGTCAAAACTAGTGTTAACCATCAGGGTGACAGCCTGCCACAAAGCTCAGACCCTTTATTTAAAACAAATCATAGTCCACAGTGGGAATGCTCACTTTAGTGAAGAATGTGGCCTGGCTTACAGACACGAAGAGCCATAACAATTACAGCATTTTCTGTACTGAGTTGCCAGGCATGCCAAGCAAAAAGGCCACAAATAATACAAAGCCCTCTCTCTCTATGCCTGGAACAGAGAAGCGTTCTCCATTAACATAGGCGGCTTTAGAGAATAAAAATCCCACAGCCTATCTCCTATTTCCCTCCCCTCACAGCTTCAGTACTGCTGGTTCTACAGTTGTTCTACATTAGTTTTTTAATCTTCACCTGTAGAATTAGCCATCAAGGCATCATTTAAAATGACAACTGCAATAGCTTGGAAAAACAGCTCTTCTTTCCAGTGAAAAAGGTACAATGACAGGAGGCAAACAGAGTGCTAGTTTCCAGGCCACAGGATATTGTCAAATTCACAACAGACAGTCCTCTGCCCTTTTTTCACATTAGGAGTCCCCACTGAAAGAACGGAAATACTACCTTTTTCTATTCTTCCATCTGCTTCAGCTGCTCCCTTGGGAATAATCGCTTTGACATAAATACCACCATGCCTTATGCTAGTATTTACACCACCCTAAACAGAAAGTAAAAATAGGATTGTCAGTCTTTTTGCAGTTAGAATACTTAGTAATTAAACACAGTGTCACACAAGGAAAATTGTACTTAGGAAGCATTTGGGCTACTGGCATGGAGAAAAACCAAACCATCAAATGTTACATCAAGCATGTTCTGTGCAGTCATGCAATTTGCTACGAATGAAGTTGGGGTGGGAAGACTGTAAAAACACAATGCATCACAATGCAAATCCACAAAACACAAATAAATGTCCTTCAGCAGAAATGTATCTGTGTTATGTTGGACTTTACATGCTTGCATGCACACCAAAGCTCAGAGATGTGCAAGAGCATGGCATGCCAAAGCGGGAGATGCACACCCATGCAGTGTCCTACTCCAACACAACTTCTCTCATGTAACAGGAAATTAAAGAGTGCTGCTTTCCCTCAGCTCAGACAAGTTTGAAGGTCTAAGCTGTAAAGAACTGCTCAAGCTGAACTGACATTGTTTTTGGAGGGCCTTGGCCTTTCTGCTGATTGCAGCGGGGGTAGGACGAGATGATCTTTAAATGTCCCTTCCATCCTAAACCATTGTGTGATTCTGGTTCACTGCTGCTCCACAGACTTGGAGGGAAGAGGAAGACCAAAAACCAAAGTGTGTTAATGTTCACTCCCAAAGCACCCAGTATTACATGTGAAAACTTAACGCACAGGTAATTGCACACCTCTCCTCATCACCACTGCACAGGAAAACCACGCAGAGGCAGAAGGGAGACTGGAAAAGCAAAGGTCAGTGAAGACACCATTTGGTCACCCCTTAAGGGAAATCTCTGCATTGGCTGGCATCTTCTAATCTCTACAAAGCCAGTGCACGTATAGAGCAGGCCTCGTGTTACTCAGTAACCAACTCCTGCTCAACCTCTGTTCCTCCAACAGTCTCAAGCTACAAGTTCGACAAAGCAACATGACTTTGAATAGACTGGGATGCCAAGAGAACGGAATTTCATTCTGCTCCTCTTGCAACCCTAGCCACATACATGGAAACAGTGCTAGGCTTGCAAATTGTCCCTCCACCAAAAATAGCTGAATATTAAAATACATTAAAACGTATTTTTAATACAAGAACAGAAGCAGTGAAAAATGTGTGCATCTCAGTTATAAATTGTTCTCTTCTTCCCTGAAGTGCCACTCTGCAGTATGACAGGCACTAAACATGCAACTACCTTCAAAATCTTACAGCCTGAAGAGATATCAGTCTTAAAAAACATATTTTTGTCTCGTACTGCAAGAAAGCAGTGTCAGCCAGGTCTCATTTGGGTTTAAGTAGTTTTTTGCTTTCTGCCTTTTCCCCAGCAGAGGGAGAACACTGAACGTGCTGAATATGTGTGAGCGTGCACAGATACTGGTGAATAACATGACCGCTTCCACTGCCTGCTGTGCCAGCCAGGGAGGGTCTCCCTTCCTTCCTTGTAAATTTGCCACAAGATTAGGTAGCAAGGGACAAAGACCATCTTGTCTTTTGTACTCACAAAGCAGCATCTGTGATAAGAGTCTATTAGGACTCTTTAGGGCTCCACCATAGAACAAAAAACAATAATTACTTCAAGGACAAATGACAAGAAAAGGGATATAAAACAGGATTACTTTTCAGATTTGGTAAGATTAACTACACATCAGTAAACCTGTATAATTAACAGTGACTCCAGAAAACATTTTGCTTCCTTGTAATTTAGCAATTTAATGGGTTGCTGGGAGTAGAGAAAAAGAGAAAACATCTAAAAACCTTGTCAAACAGTACCGTGACACTTATTCCCAAGCCGTTATCTTTTTTTGCTAGTTCAACCTCAAAGATATCTCCAGGTTTAAGAAGTGTTGCAGAAACCTTTTTAGAATTCACTTTGTTTGCTGTATTCGATGAGGAAGAATCCTTTATTAAAAAAAAAAAAAAAAAAGAGAAAGAAAAAGAAACAAACAAAACAAAAAGAGACAATGATTCGCCTTTAGGACACACGTTTACAGCAAAGACCCTAAAGGGTGGGGTTTCGAGTCAGACACAGCCAGGAGTCCACATGGCAAGTCCCAATTAGTAAGACTCAAGGCTCACTGCTTTCACTCTTCCATTCCTGCCATTGAACAGGTCTAGCATAGAAATATGCTTGGCCTTTAGCAGCCAAATCTTTACTGTCAAAGTGAGTTGGTTACAGAACACTGAAACTGCAGTACTTCAGTATTACAGCAGCCTAGAGTCTGCTGGATTAATTAGCAGGAGCTGCCACAATTTAATTGAATAACCTCCATCAGCTGAACAGAGGAAGCTGAAAGCTGCAAGATGGGAATAAATTTGTAGTACTTGTGACTGTGCACTTTTGGAAACGTGAAGCTGCAAGCTGTGTCTGCTCAAGAGCACAACTCACTGCTAAATTTTAATGCACAAGAGCAGTTTTTCATGGATTAGATCAATCCCAGGAGACACTGAGTTCTGCTGCTACCCACTCCAGATGCATCACTCCTACTTTTCTCTAGGAAAAACTTCATTTATCTGCCAAGTGAATAAACTTACCTCTGTGGGCGGTCACTAGATTTTGAATATATTGGACAAACACAGAATTGAAAGGAGGTTTCCCACAGCCTCAGCAAGTGCACTCACTACAGGTTCATCCCAAAGCACAATCTGCCTCTAGCAAGACATGTCTCGTGACATTGCAAAGCTGGAAAGTTGTTTCAAGTCAGAGAAGTGATTTCCTCCATTTATTTTGCACAAAATCACCAAGCTATTAGAAATCAGCTACTAGCATTAGCTGTGGGCTAGGCTAGGCTGCTCTTCCCTCACATCCTGACACCCAGAGACTGCTACTTCAATACCACTATCCTACTGATGGGAAATATTCATAGGAAATCCACTGTGCCTTTTTAGCTGGCTGCTGCTCCTGACTGCCGGAGTAAGTTGCTTCATCCATGTCTGAATCTCCTCGGTCAGAATATTCCACAGGCTCCACTACCCCCGGCCTTTTGTTTTTTGCTCGAGTACTGTCTGACGAGGATCTTCTCTTCTCGACTGCTTTAGCACCCGCAGCCTGGGAATCGCTGTAATGCTGAGCCTCATGCTGGGCTCTGCCACTTGTACGCTTGCCGAAGAAGCCGCCTGGCTGGCTCTGGGACAGGCTGGCGCTCTCGGTCCTGGAATCCTGGGAGCTCAAGCTTCCATCCCGCTTGCCCCCCGACAATCTGGAGAGGCTTCCCGAAGCAGGCCTCTGGTGCCCATGGGCCCGGCTGTGCTCTTCTGAAGAGGACTCTGCCTCGTTGTCCTGCACCGAGGATGGCCTCCTCAAGTAAGCCCTGGCTCCATTACTGATATGAGCAGTGTTAGATGACGCTGGAAACCAGGAGACAAGACAGCCATCAGCAGCTGGCAACAGCTTATCTGCAGCATGACACCCTTCTCTCAGCTTGCAACCGAGTATGGTTTTACCCGCCCGGCTATTCCGCAGAAAACTCTCTGTTCACGCTGTGTGCCCTCCCCAAAGGTTACCCTCACACACCTCTTCTGTCTCAGAACACAATTCCAAGCCCATGCTAGCTGGGGCTGCTCACAGGCATGACTGCAGTTCCCTACCTTTGGACAGCTTGTCCTTGGGCTGGGAGATCACAAGTGTCACGTCCTCGGGAGCACTCTCCAGGATCTCCAACGCTGTGTGGTGGCTGACACCTTCCAAACTCGTGCTGTTTATGGATATGAGGCGGTGTCCTGCACAAAAGGGGTTGTTCAGATACAGCCTAACATTTTTATTCATCAGTGACTATGCAGAGTACAGGTCTGAAAATCTGTACACAATGCATGGATTAAAAAGTACTAAAATTCAAGTGATGCTGGAATAGGGAGCTCTAATCAAGAACAACAACAAAAAAGCCAACCCCTAAACCAAACCAGACCACAAGAACTGGTTATGAATATTTCCTCTTTTTAAACCTGCCAAATCTTTCCATATTATGATTTCTCCCTTCTCTTACGCTGTAAAAAAAAAAGATGAAAAAGCCGAAATCAGAAGTTAAATGAGCAGTATGCAGTTTAGTTCAAGACACAGACTAAAATGAGAAGCAAAAAACCCCCTATTTTTTCTCCTCCTCCCACACTACAGTTCTGGTTATAGTAGATGGTTCCATTTCACTTTTTTCAAAAATCAACGTATGGATATTGAGTTTTAAAAAATTTAAATTACAATGCATCTGCAAGAGAGACAGTGGAAAATAAAACCCTTAACTTTATATGTAACTTTAATTTTCTGCTACTTCAAGCTTTACAATTTTTACTTCTATTTGAATGATTGTTGTTTTTGTATAGTTCAACAAAGAAGTATCACTAGTTTTCAGAAATTATCCGGAAGGTAACTGAAAGTCACCACTGTAAGGGACTGTGACACTCAGAGCCACAGATGGAATTTTACACTATTCACCTGGTTTTAGAGTTCCTTCCAAATCAGCTGGCCCTCCAGGAATAACTGAATGAATAAAAATTCCCAGATCGAGTTTCCCTGTTTTCTCTCCACCAACTATTTGAAAGCCTAGAAAAAAAGGTCCAAAGCAGGCAAAAATGTCAGTGATCACCATGTAATTTAACACAAGTCCATATTTTAGAACAAACAAAAACTTAGTCATTCTAATAAATGTGAAGTAAAAAACCCCCAGACACCTCAAATTTAAATCTACATGGAAACAAACAGCAAAGCTTTTTGATTAAGCTTTATTGCATACTCTTGTTTTGTGCAACTGATTTAGACTTTGTCTGTCTGTCTGTCCAGGACACTCCAGCCAAGGCTACAGAAGACAGCTCTGGCAAGAAAAACACACACAAACAGGTGACATGAAATGTGTATTTGCTGAAGAGATGAAATTTGTCTTCTATCACTTAAAAATTACTGTTTTTCTCCATTGTTTGATGTTTCACCTAAATGTTTGACCCTGATCTTAAGATCTGAGTTTTTCATCTTCCTGTTTTATTTTATTTTGAGGCTTCTAATCTGTTTCTGTTCATTCTACCAGGTACATCTGGGAAGAATGCTCCAGATGGGAAAAAAAGATATCAGGTCTTCTCTATTCTAGCTCAAACAGCAAAGTACCACAAATTGCATGGGGAAGAGAAGAAATGGTTTTTGCTCAACTTGTGAGTTACTGTGCAGTGTAAACACTAAGTATTACTGTCTTGTAGGCTTTTTGCCCCTCTCAACTTAACACTACAGTCCAATTTTGAATGACAGAATAATGTCCTTAAGGACAATGCTGCCACCAAATTTTTTTTACTCATACAAGGAAAAATTAAGTGGGTTTATGAAAAATCTCAGTGGTAGAAGAAGGAATGTAATGCAAATATCTCATCTCCCAGGCTCCTTAAACATCAAATTAGCATTCCATCTGATATTACAGGAGTAAGAAGAACACTCCACAATTAGCTCATTATGCCTTTATGATTTTTTTTTTGTTTAAAGCATTTGTCACAGCTGTGAGGTGTTCACAGAGAAAAAAAATTCTGTATTGAGCACAGAGATAAACTTTAAGAGCTAACTTTTAGGATGACTAGGTCACAATATAAATATTATCCTACACTTACAATATGAAAAATCTGAAAAACAGACTTGCTTAACATTACAGAAAGTGCACCTTAAATGCCTTCAAAATCCAGCTACTGCCTGCACTGTTTTACTCAGTCCTACAATAAATGCTTAAATACAGACCAGAAAACTATATTTTGTTTTTGGCTTTTAGAAATACATGTTAACAGTGATTTTAAAGCCGCTTACCTAAGCCAAACTTTTCATCCTTTTTCAAGTTCACCAAAGTGATCTCTCTCTCTGCTGTGGCAACTCTGTTCTGTGTTGTTTGAAGAGAGTCAACTGTAAAGCCAACATTTCATAATCAGACACTACCTCAACACTTCCCTTCAGGTTTACTTTAAAGTTCTTTTCTATTAAAAAATATTACTTCTCTGGTAACTTGAAAAGCTGTTTTGATCTAGTGGGTCCAACTTTCATCTTCTAAGCCATGGCCAAAGACAGAAGAAAACCCTCCACTACCCTTCTAACTAATTTCCAACTTCAGCACTTAAAATTCTTTTATTCCTCCTAAGAAAACCACCTAGTACAGTCTTGTGGAGTGACAACATAACTGAGTCCTAGAATCTTCATTAGTCTCAGCTCAGGAAAGTATTTAGATCTGTGTTTATGTGCTCTGCTCACAGGCAGGAAGGATGCAAACACTGGTAAAATTGAAACTGAAGCTCATTATCTGAAGTTACTGAAAGGTTACTCAATGAGTTCTCTTAATGGTGTCTCTTCATTAAAAACCAACCCAAATCAGAAACATCTACTAAAACCTCTCTTGCTTAAATTTACTTCCTCATTTGCAACTCCACAGGCTGCTGATTCCACCTCTTCTAAAATTTAAGCATCCTCACAATAGAAGTCTGTGACTCCTGAGGCTTCCCATTAGGCTGAAGCAGACCCAGGCACTTCAGAGACCATGGCTTGGTGAAGGAAAAAAAAACCCCACAAACAAACACCAAAACCCCCCACCCCATAAACAAACAAAACAAAATACAAACAAATAAACAAAGAAGTCCAATCTCCTGAAATTTCAGGAAACACCAATATACTGCAAGTCTGAAGTCATAGACTTGTTTCCTAGCGGAGATATTCATATCCTGGAGTGCCTGGCATACTTTTGCCCTAAGTGGAACAGGCAATTCCACAGCTGCAGAAACCTACTGAGCTCTACACACTGGTACAAGGAGAAAACAAGTGATGCAGGAGAGTTCAGCAGACTGCACATCACCCAGAAAGGGAAGTTTTTCTCCCACAAAACCAAGTCAAACCTAAAGAGTAAAAACTAAAAAGAAAACACAGTCTTGCAAGGCTCTACAGAACCCATAACCTCACAAGTAAGGGAAATGAGCTTCCAAGAGTGTGATCTGGTAGGTTATAGCACCCTTCAAGTCCCAAACTACATGGACACTATTCATATTTGAAAAGTATTACACATGGATGTCAAAGTCTCCCTCAAAAAGCAAACCAAAGACAAAAAACCCCCTAAAACATTAGGAGCTGTGTTTAGAAAAAGATCCTATCCAGCTAACTGGGAGAAGCACTTAATACCAAAGAAGCAGTACAGGTGGAACAGTGCAGCACCTGACAAGTGACAAACAAACAGAATTAATTCTACAGACAGATTACTTATCAACTTACCACTCTCTTTTAATGCTGCTGATGACAGAAGATTTTCTGAAGTATTCATGCTAACACCTGTGACATGAATGGAAATATTAGACACTGTTACCTATTTTTTTTTAAATACAAAAGCTACCAGGAATTATTTCAGACTTTACACATTACACATGAGCTCATTCACAATATCAAACTACTTCTTTTAAAAATGAATAAATATAAAACTAGCTTTGCATTAAAAAAATCCAAATTACTTGTGTACTCTGGTTCTAGTTTAAGGTTCAGATAGGTGGTAGCTCATGCAAAGGCAATGAATTAAAGGAAGGACAGAGGTTTGGCCTTTATGACCATGGTTAACTTCAGATAAAAGTTAAGGATCTTAAGCAATGAAGTCAAAGACTAAGTTGTCTAACAATATTGGATGAATATGCTGAACCTAATAAACCAACACGATTCTTGTACGATTTTGTAAAGGAACAAATAAGCTGCTGCAGTAACAAGCAATTTGAACTATTTCTATTAAAATTGTTTGCATATAGAATCATATTTTCTTTCAAATTAACACAGCCAAGCAAATACGGCCCTCCTTTAAAGAGGATAAAATAATAAATGTACCAACACATGAAAGTAAATGAGGGAATATAATTCAAGCTTCTTAGGAAAGCAGGCCTGGCCTTCTGCAAACCTACAAACCCTAAAGTTTCATCTGATGTGTTTCACCGTGCAAAGAACCTACATCCCTCAGCACAGGCAGTGTGGTTCAGCAGGACTTTCTGACACATAGCTAAGACCCTCACCAGAACTGCTGCCCAGAAGAGTATGGGTAAGCACATGAGAATATTAATTGTAAAACTCAGCTCACTCTTTGCCATTTATGCTCTCAGTACTGAAAAAGCATCATTCCCAAGTCAGGCCCGGTTTCAAGTGGGCAGATGTGGGATGTCACATTCTGCATTGTTTGCTTTTTTATAGTTTGTTTATACTGACCCTCATCCCCAGAAACTTAACCATCTTCCACTTTTTCTGATGTTCTCTAACTACACTAAAGCCAACCAGCAAGCTAAGGCTGTAAATATTTCAGTCATTATAGTCTCTATTGTTATATCACGGAACCAGAAACTGGTTACACACAGATATTAAAAATACATGTTCAATAACTCAGTGTTGATTTAAGTCATTTAGCTGCTCTGAATCTTTTTTTTTTTTTAATATGAACTCCCTCTTTTAGTGCACTGTAAGACTACTTGTGTGCACCCAAATCCTTGCCAAGAAAATGGAGTAAGTACATCTGGCTTACCTCACTACAAAAGTGTTTTTGTGAAACATCCAGTGTATTGCAAAAAAATTTTAACTAATTTATTATATCTGAACAAAAACCCCACAAACAAATAAAAGAAAAAAACTCCAAAGTGTGGAGTTACTACTCAGAGGCACTAGCCAATAGCCAGCTTATGCCAAACTGAATCACTTCCAAAAAATCACTGCCTACATCCTTTCCAGAAAAACACTAAGTTCAACTTACACAGACTGTGAAGACTAGCAAATTATTAAGAGATCCATACAACCAAACGGCACCCTGAAGTGATAACCTGGAAGATGTTTTCTGCAAAGCTTTTACTTTACACCCCTGTGCACGGACTGGTGCTGACCGAAGAAGGACTTTTTGATTCACTGCAATAATTATACAGGACAAACAGGCAATTGTCCTGGATTGCTTTAACATGTGATACTCTGCTCCCATTTTCAAATCACAATATTACCACCAGTTAATAAATATATCAAAGCATTACTCCCAAAGCAATTTTACAGGTTAGTCAGTAAATATAGTAATATTATTTTTTGCATGCTGACCTACAACATAGGCTTGACCGGTATCTTCAATGGATGATGAGTCTGATTCATTTTTCTTTCTTTCAGGGCTTCTACTTAAACCTGCATGAGATTTTGAACTTAAAGGGGAGAAGGAGAGAAGGGGAACCAGACAGAGGGAAGAGGAAGTTGGGAGAGGGAAGGATCAATGTAATAAAATAATGGCATGAATAATAAATCAAAACTGATGCAAAATGTACATTGACTGTACACAAAGATACTGCAGGGTGGTCAGAGAAACTCTTACTTGCTTGGTTTTAATGCTCCTGCTGCTGATCCACTATCAAATTTGGGCATTTGCTGAAAGACCCTTCCCATTATATCTTCTATTTTTTTGGGGGAAGAGTCCAAGGCAGTAATAACATTTTTCCTTGGGGGGTAAACAGAGATGTGACTCTGACTCAAATCATGAAATGACTTGCTCATAACTCTGGGTCTTTCCTCCCATGGAGACTTCTCATTCTTGTCCCTTGCAGAGCCAGAGAACGGCTGGAAGAGTGAGAGCTCAGAGCAGGACAGTCTCTTGAGGATCTCTGCTTGGACAGACAGGGGTCGGACAGCGAGTCTGTTCAGAGTGCTGCTGGCCAGGCTGCCAGTACTGATGGCTCGGCCCATGTTGAAGCCTTTGACAGAGTCCGCATGAAGGTTCAGGCTCCTAAATGAAGCCCTTTCTGTGGATATTAAAAAAATCAAACCAAAACCCAAACAACTGAAGTTATTCAGTAGAGCTATTGTGACCACCTTGAGTAAAGCATGCTTTTTCAACAACCAACTCACATAAAATATATTTTCTCAAGACACTTGGTAGTATGTACCATCATCAGAGACATATAAACACCCACCATGGAGTTTGGTCAGGAAGCAAGGTTTGGAGTTTGTGACACTACACTAACCCAAAGTCCAAAAACACAGAATAGCAGAATATTTATCCTCTTATTAGCATGAAGACTCTTATTCCCTGTAAAACTGTTGTCTCTTATACAGACACATAATCTTCTTTTGCAAAACAAATAATATCCTCAAGCTGAGTGACCCGGAAGACTACACTTCCTTTAATCGGTATATAAAAGCCTTTTCCAGGATTTGAACACATAGGGCTCCCCCATCTCCACACCACCAGAATCCTACCAAACTTCCATCCACCCATTGCTCTGTTTTCTTTGCACGAGTCCCTCCACATTTACAGTACACCTGCAAGGCCATGAGGGCTTGGCAGCATCTCCACCTGGTTACAGAGCACCAGTCCCCTCAGGAGCACTGAAGGACCTCCCCTGCCACAAACATCCTGGCATGAAACAGAAAGTGTTGACTGGGGTTTGCCAGACTTTTTTTCTCATTAGCAAGGATTCCCTAAAGCAGCAGCGAGAAGCAGGTTTTGGACTGTAATTAAATTACTGTCAGCTGAGTTGTGGGAACTGTCTGGGTGGATGTTCTTAGCTGAAGGCAAATTCATGGTAATACATCTTAGCCTAAACCCCTCTTAGTTCAGAGCTAAGCTGAGCAGGGCTCCTTTCTATTATCCTAACTGCCTTCTAAGGCTAGCAGTTAAGTTCCTGTGGCTTGGCTCTCACACAGGAACTTGATAAGCTGCAGCATTTTGTTGGCTGGTTAGAGACATTAAAGGAAATCAGGCCATCTGAACCCTTCATAAACTTCACTGATGTTGTGGAGTCAGTTCACAGGGAAGACTCAGGAAACACAGTCCTCAACTGCATACATATTTCTGATTCAGGGTTAACCAGTGGGGTTTTTTTAACCCTACATACATGTAGGAAACAAACTGCTTTAGGAAGCTGCACTGTAACTCAAAGGGAAAATGCTATTTTTTGGTACACATCACCCATTAGGTTTAATGGTAAATACTCTGGCATTTAGGAGAGAGTGCATTTGGCAAATGCAGCCTCAGTCCTGCCATTCCAAAAGACTTTCCTTCGTCTAATACCTCTGGCAGGAATTAACTGCCATAGTAACTCCAGCTTCCTCTGTAACAGGCATACAGATTGTGAAGATTTAGCTGTGGAAGGTATGTTTTTCTGTCCTTTCATAAGGTGAATTAGTATAAAACTGCCACTTCCTTATTCACACCAAGCACCTCTTCTGGTCACAGCCACTAGACTAGATAAGCTACAGAAGAATGATTTTGCCCAATCAGACCAGAAATCCACAAATCCCAGTTCCCTGACTCTGACAGAAGGCATCAATGACACCTGCTCTTGCTGTGTTCCCATCATGGGGAAGGGTATCCCAAAAAAATACGCTAAGATCTCTTCTCTTGACATTGTATTTACCCTCTGAGAACCTCAAACAGAATTTTGATGGATTTCAGATGAATACTTTCACATCATAACTATATAGGCACTAGGCTTTTCAAACCTGCTGCCAACCTCATAACTGGAAATTCTCATGTGCTCAAAACTCATCCTCCATAAGGTTGACTCAGCCCTCATTTCATTTTTTTTGTTTTTCCATGTGCCCTTTCTGGAATTCCGAATGCCCTTTTCTTTACTGTTATACATGTCCTTTTCTTTACTATTTTGCTGAGTGCTTCCAACTACCAGCTTTTACTGACACATTAAGGGTTCAATTTAGATTTACTGAAGTTACAACAGCAAATTTTTTGTTCTGCTTTTACTTTTAATAATCAGTGTAATGGAATTAACCATAATGCCAATTTTTGCTTCTGATTTCAAGTGATTGGTGGAATCTGGGACCTCTGACTCCCAACTGATCTGCACTGCACAGAAGCAAACTGTTGTTTTCCAGACTCCCACTGCATAACACATACTCTGTCTGTTAAGAGCAACCAAGTTTGCCTAGCCAAGAAAGCCTTTCCTGTACTGCTTCTCTCTGCAATTCAGGATAAGCAAACACTAAATCAGAGAATGGTATGAAGGATTTAAGTCACTCAGTCCTATTTCTTTGCCTGAAGTTGGCTGAGCCCAACGGAACAGAAAAAAGACTGGGTAGTTCCCACATGCCTTTTCCCACTCCCCCTCTTTTTTTTTTTTTTGAGATCATGATATCCACAGCAGTGGGGTCAAACTCCATCCCAGCAACACTAGTGGAAGTCTGGATTAACAGCAACTGGAATGCAGACAGATAAAAACAGAGAACAAAGAAAGCATGAGCAGGCAGACCTAAACAGCACTTCCAGACCATGCTGAAGGCCAGCCAGCCAAGTGAGCTCTGCTCCAAACAGTGAAGAAATTAGTACAGAAGGTTTTTTTAATGATTACATTCTCCAATTAATGTCTTCTATCTAAAAAGAATGTCTTTATATTTTTTATTATACACACGGACTGTAAAGGAAATGGGAATTATGAAGGAAACTACAGTCATCAGTGTTGCTCCTTACTAGGTCCATCCAACATTAAGTGGAATAAAGACAGCTGTACCCATAGCTTAGAGATGCAGCATCATGGAATGCTCCCTGTTTTACTTGCACTCCCATGATCACACCATTCTATCTGTAATTCCACATTATCAAACCAATTCCTTTCACAATAAGCGAAAGGTAAAAGTCCTGTTATTGAAATATCTTCAAGTAATTTCTGAAAGACAAGCCAAAAGCCTTTAATAAAATGGGAAAGTACTATCAGCAACCTATTTTTAGATTCCTTTTGGTTTAGAGGAGCTGCTGTGTGGAGCTTTCCTGTGTTCTCCCAACTCCTTTCCCACCCCTCAAACAACATCTAAGCAAGCTTAGTCGAGTCTTTTCATGGTAGAAACCCTCCAGATGGAGATCTACACATATACAGCACTCAGCAGAATTACTGAAGCTCTGGTTCAGTGTTTCTCCTTACAAAAATACACATAGATTGCTATTAAAAACTAACACAGCATCACAGTCCTTACCAATGTCCTGAGTGTCTTGGTTGCTCTGCCTGGTTCTCATCTGTAGCTGGAACTTATGCTGGGAAGAGCAGAGATGCAAAAGGTACTGGCAAGTCTTACTATTGTCAGTCTGAAAGGCATGCTTGATGCCATCTGATGTGTTCTGCAAAGTTATTTTCTTCTTCTACACAATGGAGAAAAGAAAAAAGTTGAAGACAAATTATTTCTTTTAGCCTACAAAGAAATCTGTATTTGTTTGTGCACAGTTACAGCATTCAAACTTTCCTGAAGCAAAATGCACTGATGGGAGAGATTTCTGCTAAAATAGGAGTCAAAAGTAATTTGAGATTTACAAAGTAGCTCTTTAGAGCTACTCCTGGGCTAGGTGAGAAGGTGCTTTATTATTATTTAATCCATCTCTGTTACTGTTCGCGCTGACAACCAGAACGATTACATTTTGCAGGATAGGGTTTTCAAAGGCCCCTGAGGAAATCACAAGAGATGCTGCCATTTAAGAGGAAAATAAATAAATGCTGATCTAATTGCCAAATATATCAGTAAATGTTCCAGGTCTTAAACTTCTCTTCTTAGTAATTTTTAAACTTGAATTTTTCCATTCTAGTTAAACCACCTCACATATGAAGTAGGCTGTAGCTTTTCAATAAGGTATCAGACAGAATTAGAAGTGCTGTTTTCAATACCTACATAAAGGTAAGCATTTGAAGCTCAATGCCTCATTAAAAACTGACACATGATCACCACGTTATGGTGCACCCGCTCAAGTTGGCTGGTATTGTCCAGATCAAGTGTCAGCCTGTTATCTGTTATCATTCAACTCAACTACTCTTGGAAATATAACTTAAAAGCAACACAGGTGCATCTCCTAGTTATACTGAGTGCTGGCATTTGCCTATACCCAGTCCTCTCATGCAGGATTCTCAGTCTGGTGCTCCTTCACTATCCTTGCCCGTGCAAATTAAGAAAAAACCCAAAACCTTTAAAACGTCAAAACTCCTATTTCAATCCCATAATACAATGGCCACACAAAACATAGTCAGATTATGCTGTAAAACAGCAGCTTAATTTGCAAAAAAAACCCAATACAAAACTCACAATGACCAGAGACACAAATGCAAGTGTGTACAGGCAGAGGAAAAGAGACCAACTTACACTAAAGGATATTTTCTTTGTCTCTCTCCATGGGAAGCGCAGAACAGGCGTACGGGCACCATTGTGAACTTCAAAAATGACCACTCCTTTGCAGCACACTCCCAGAAGGATACCTGTTTGGGATCTCTTCTCAGGCAGCACGTGATGGAGGTGAACCCCATATTCTGTGAGCCTCTGACACAACTGCACAGATCAATGCAACAAAACTTGTATGAGTATGAAGTTAAGGCCATTACAAGCTTTCACACTGCTATATAAATATTATACCTCTCCATAAACATTTTCATGTATGCATATAAATGTATGGATTTCAGCAAAAATAATCCTCTCTGCCTGGTGATTCCACTTACTTATAGTTTACAGCTATTATGACAGACACACATTAGCTGAGGGTTCTAAGTCTTGATAGTGCCTCTTAACCTGACAAACTACAGCAAATGAACTCAATG
>VYZT01023780.1:78558-98155 GCA_013400735.1 Pomatostomus ruficeps | reverse complement strand
AAGTAAGCAGAATCAGACTTAGCTTCCTGGACAAAGTCAGAACCCTACTAAACATCATCCTTAGTAGTAGCTGAGAGAAGGAAATTTGGGAACAAGTTTAGGGGCCATTGGCTGTTTGGCATTCACTCACCACACAGGCATTAAGCAGAATGTGATTTATTTTATTTTCAAAGCTGAATGAACTGCCATGGAGAAAGGCACCATTTCTGTGTGCTAAAAATACCCAAACATAGGGCGAGTACAGAGCAGTTGGTGCACTGTAAATTCATATTCCAACATATTGCACACTAACTTTCCTGTATAGACAAGCCCTTAGACTAATAGGCACCTGGGAGTCTTCAAGTCTGAGTGCCCAATAAATAAAAAGGCTATTTTATTTTATTTTTTTACTAGTGCTCTGGAACCAAGCTCTGATATCAGTACTCAGACAATGTTTCCATTGAAATCAAGTCTTGGTCTATTATTAAATACTATTCCTTTTACAGCTGCAAGCTTTCTAGGCTAGAGGATAGGGATTTCATATCAAGTCAAATCACTAATCTCTGTCCAAAGGGAATTGTGCAGGCATTTATTTTGATTTTATATAGGTACCTAGATACTGCTTGATTCAACAGACTTGCGCTGATGCCTACTGAAGTAACTCCCTGCATATCCACCAGTTTCCAACTCAGATAAATTCAGAACAAAAACAAAGCAAAACAAACAAAAAAATTTCAAAGTTGATCTTCTTTTAAAAGCTGTTCCACACTCAGATTTGTTTCAGACAAAGTCAAGGACTATGTTTGAAAATCATTAACACAGCTTTCAGTTCTACTTTCCCAAGCTATAAGAACACAGTGAGTACTCAGAGCAGAAAATGGTGTGTGTTTGAAGGCTCCACTGCACTGTGTTCAAAGTAGCTTGAGGCTCAGTTGTGTGAGCTGCTCCCCCCAAGCACAGCAATCTCCCATGCTGACAGACAAGCCTGAGCCCACTGAACTCAGTGGAACACTGCTAGACAAGAAGTTAACTCACTGCCAAGAGTTCACAACCTGATTTATCAATTTCCCAATCAGAGTGAGCAGTCCTGTTTCAGGAAACCTGGCTACTCATAGCCAAGCACTACAAGGAATTATCTGCAGTTCTGTGCAGCTGGAGGGAAGTGACTGCAGAGGTGAGGCTTAGGCTAACAAAGCAGACCTGTCCAGCATTTGCTCGTTAGCTCTAGCTGCAAGAAGCTGTTCAGATTCTGACACAAGAACTCCTTGAGGTTTCCTTTCCCAACCTGTCCCAGTCAGCACACAAAGGAAACAATCATATCCATGGTATTTTAGCTTCCTGCTATACTTTCTGCTTTTTTAGAATGATGGGTCAATGACAAACATTTTCCTTCTAAGCGGTGCGGTTCGCTCATTTATATCGGTGTTCATCGTAAGTTTGACAGCTTTATCTTTTCTCAGCTACTTACAGCTGTGACTCCATTACTTTGAAGCCAATTTGGATTTGGTTGGAATGAAGTACAGACATCAGTGACTCAGGCTTAGCATGTCACCTGCATTTGTTATCTTGCAGCAGACAATTTAATCAATTATAGTTTTTTGTCTAGGCACCAGAACAAGACAAAAACGCTGATCAGCATTTCACGGGGTTGTTTCTTCACTGCTAGCAGGCCATTTAACATCTGACAGACCATATAAAAAGGTCTTCCCAGGGGCTAAGAGTGTTTGGGCTGTTCTTTTTATAGTGCAGAAGGTCATTAATGAGCAAGCGAAAGCAATATGGAAATAGCTAGACCAGTCTTGTTGAGTTAATAAGAAACAGTCATTCTGCTTCAGTACTTTCTCATTAAGTCTAGCAATGTTCATGTCTAAGGAGACTGATGGTAAAAATCTATTTTAATGCTCAATTTAATTCCTCAAGACTTGAGTCAAAGAAAGTTTACCCCTCTCTTTTTATCCTTGACTTTATCTGCTTAGCAATTTCTGACAAAAACCACATTATTTTCTTTTACAAATGCAGCGCAAAAGCTGAAATTCATATTTTTTAAAAGAGCTAGATGTATCTTGACTTTTCTGAACAGAAGAACAGTCACCACAAAACAAGTTTTGCACTCTTGTTCTCATAAAACAGTCTATAAAGATAGCCGGCATATTATCATCCCATGCACATTTTCATGGGCTAGAGTCTTAAAATACCTTACTTGTTGGGTTTAAGTGTCATAGAAATTAAATTCTCCGTTGCTTAAATAGGATCAAGGAACAGATACACCTAAATCTGAGTAAGAAGAGTTTGTCATGCAATGTTAACAATGAAATCAGAAAGCCACTTCTTGCTAAGAACAAGAAAAGCTTTATTAAGTCCTTAACTACTCTCCTATGCCCCACTTAATTTTGGTGCTCTGACTGGAGTCTTAACTGCGTTCACACACCTTTGTTGTTACCTTCTGCAGAGGATCAGTTACCAGTTGTTCAGAGCTTTTGTTGCCAGATCCATTTTCTCTTAAGCAATTTTTTCTGCTGGGATAACTGTTCCAAGGAACTGACTTTTTAGAAGCTCAGCATCACCCAGATGACAAGGAAACATGGCTCAAATGCTTAAAGTTATGCAACAGTGATCTTCATGGGACACTGAGGATCCCCTCAGTCTTGTCATACAGCTCAGTTAAGTGAAGATGTGGGGTAAAACATAACATCCTTGCTGTCCAGTTGCTGATGCTTGGTCACTGCAGGCTCAGTCTCTTCCCACCATCACCATAGATCAGGCACAGAAAGCCATGTTGGCACCAATGCAGCATTCGGTAACTTAGGCGTAGCTTCAGCATAGGGAAGTCCAAGAGAAGAGGGAAGGAACAGATTAGAGAGAAGGTCATCAAAGGAGACTGATGGAAAAGAGTCACATGTTCCCTTTTGTACTTTACTTGTACAAAACTTTCATGTGTGTATCAGGCTAGAACTGCTAACACTGAGCAATGTGAGTTCTCTCCTGCTGTTTTGAACACTAAAGAAAACAGTTCAGCGCATTAGTGAGGGAGTTTCATTCTCTTATCTGTTATTCTCCAGTATTTGTTAGCTAAAGCTCTTAACTCTCCTGGCTACCCATTGCTCACACCAGGGAAGTTCCTAAAGCACACCTTTTCACACAGCATGGGTTTCATCTCGTAGTTGATTTCTCTTTTCTGAACTCCACACATATGGAATTTCTTGTTAGTAAGCCCGTAACAACTGTACATCCCAGCTCTGAAAACTGCCTCCAGGGCTGTTTCCACAGAACTCATTTTTATGTTCGTTTCTTTTCCTTTTCTTCTCCTTACAAGAACCTTCCAAAAAGTCCCTAGATCTTTCAAGGCAAAGTACTACTTCCTGCAGTGCAGATACTGTGATAATGACCTGAAGTTGCTGAAGATTTGAAATCTCAAATCATTAAGGTCATACAAAGGGGAAAGGCATTTAAAAGACTGGAAAAGAGATGAGAAAGATAAGGTGCATCCCAACACACCAGAAATATTGCAGGATCCCAGTAATGTAAATAAACAGTTTTTATTATAGGCCATACAGTTTTTGTGGGATGCTTTAGAAACCCACTGATCTGAGATAACTTAAGAGAAATCTTCCATTACTGTAATTTCATTAGTGTTTCCCATTATTCACTGTTGCAGATACAGCACAAGACAACTACAGACTTTTTTCCCTCCCACCAACACATTTGCCAGACGAGCACTGGTAATTTTCTCAGTACTGGTACTCTTGAAGGTAGTGCAGATTCCAGGGAGAAGAAAAAGGAAGATACTGGTTAAATCTATAGTATATACCCCCTACTAGCTTAAAGCAGATTTAGGGCTAGTGTTGGAATCATACGTAGCATTATCACACTCTATTCTGCACCATGTCAAGGCACAGTGGTGACAGCATGAGACCACAGAAGCAGCAGCATGACTGGTAGAACTGACAGCAACTACTAAAAAAAGACTAACTGCATTTTCTCTAGTCAGGAAGATGGAGGTAGCAAGGCAGTAAAAGTAACATAGACCCTAAGACCAATAAGAACTAAACATTAGTGAGAAATGTAAAAATATAAGAGAGAATTCACGCAAGGCTTAAAAGCTTCTGAAGGATCAAACAAATGCAAAAAAGCCCCAAACATTGTCTCAGAAAGTTTTCTTTTTGTGTTGTGGTTGTCGTTGGGAAAAAATACTCATCTTTAAAGTCTTCTCTCCATTTTGGTATTTTTATTACATAGCCTGCATAATATAGGTTTGGCTTTTCTTGTTGACTCTGGATACCTGAAGTTGTTTTCCTGAAGTCACTACTCCATATGTAAAGAAGGAATTCTGTTTAGCAATATGTTGTTTCCTTGCTCTTTCATCTGCACTTTAACCTTTAGTGACAGTTCTAAGATATGTCAGCAAAATGTTGTTTTTCATGCTGCCATCACTGCTTTCTTGCTGCCTCATCAGGGCTCGCCTTAGGCTGTACAGGGCTCTACATGCCAGTATCACACACAGGCTGATATCTGACTCCTTCTTCAATTATCACTGAGTCAATAAAATCGGCCAGCATGGAGGAACTATGCAGGCGTTGCCTCCTTTCTGGAGACAAAGATACTGGAGTTCTTCTGCCTCAGGCAAGAAATTAGAAGTGTGAGATGTGATTTGTGATGAAATTCAGAACCACGCTAAACTTGTCTGGTTTCAGATTTCATTACCCCCACAGTAAAAAGGTTTGGCGAAGTAAGAGATCCTCTGCCAATTAAGAACACACAACATCAAGATTTCAGGAAGCTTCCAGCATGCAGCAAGGTGAGAAGTTTCAGCTTCAGTCAAGCTTTCTGTTGAGATTTGTTCAAGCTCTAAATTCTGACGGGGTTTTGCTTATGGACCAAGAAGCTGTCAAGCAACTACACATACCCTAACAAGAGCAAATAGACCCATTTCAGCTTTGCAGATAGTCATGGGTAACAGAACAGCTGAGAATGCTGAGTTCCTTCTTGGGCTTGCAATAGTCTTATGCCAAAAAGGACTGGTGCACACTCTCAGAAGAAAGCTCAGAGCAGGATGATAGCAACCGCCTCACCTAAGGAGGCACCTCTTTCAACAATGCTAACAATGGTGTAATTCTCAAAAGCAACTGACAACTTAAGGAAGAACAGTTCATGTTGTTATGTTGAATTTGAACCCCACCACATTCAACATCAGTTCCAAGATTCATGACTACATATTTGGAATTCATCTCTTTCATTCTCTGCCCTCTCCTGACCAACATCCCACGGCACATGAGATCACCCTCACAGTATAAGTTCATTTGAGACAAGCTCTGCACATACCATAGGTAAGTTATTAAAGCCTATGCATTGCAGGAAGTATATAAAAAGCACAGGTATGGGTCTAGGCCCTTAGAGTTAGGTGATCCTTGTGCACATTTGTCCACATATTGTGGGAAGGGGGATCGGGTCTTTAGAAAATGAAGATCCTTCTCTACAAGAATTCTTTTATCTCCTTAAAAATCTAAGTGAGCTTTTACAGTAACACACTTCAGCATTGTGCCCTGCCAGCAAGTTGTACCATCTATGCACCTTTCCACACATCCTTGAAACAATGGCTCTCTCTGCTGGCGCCTTCACATCTCGTACCACAGACCAGCTCTGCGGGGAAAAGCCCTGAAAACCCCTAAGCAGAATGGCTTACTTTATACAGGGAAAATCCTGCTCCCTCCTCTCTTCAGGACTAAAGTTCATCTTTTAGTATGGTTTTCCCAAGTACTGCCCTTAAAATATGTATATAGAGAAGACAATCTTTTACTGCTAAAAATTGCTTACTTCTACAGCTTAGTCCCTCATACTTTCAGCTAAAGCTAGCAAGAAAACTGGGGCTCTGTCAGGAAGAGACATAGACTGCTGTTTATAAAGCCCTTAGCCTTTTTTATTATTAATTTACCCAGTAGTTGAGGTCTGATAATTGAAATCACCAGTGTTGACCCAGTAACTTCAGCCTGGCTCACAGGACAGCAGCAAACCTGAATTTTAAATAAAAAACTCAACCTTTTTACTACGGCTGTCTCATATAAGACTTCGGGACACTTTTAAATTATCATATAATTTAAAGGCTTAATACTGGTTCAAAGATTTGGAAGTACATCTGAATCTCAACTCCTCGATTCTAAAATATTACCCAAAAGCACCAGAAAGGAGGGAAATCCTATCACTCCCATGGCCATACTATTGTCAATTTTGCCTCTACTAAGTCTTTAACCTTAAACCTTATTTAATCATTATAAAGATATATTAAATAATTCTTTTAACGATTATTTCCTCAATGTATACATTGAGGAAAACTAAATTTGATAGGACTATCAAAAATCCATAACTGAAGCCAAAAGAGACTGCAACAACAGGTTCCAAATTTCTTTTGGGGTGAGAAAGTTAAACATAATCACCTTTTTTTTTCCTCCCTAGCATCAAATTTAGAACTAGACTTATTCTCTCATCCTATGGTTTGGCTACTTATTTACTGAGCCCAATGACACTGAACCACAGCTGCAGCACAGATGATCAGCAATGAAAATTATTATGCGTAAATCTGAGTCTGGCCTAACCTGATCAAGAGTGGATCTTCACTTTTACAGATTCAGACAAGTAAATGGATGGAAAAACTGAATGCAGTATTGCACAAGTGGAAACCTGCTTTGACCATACAACAGATTTTACTTAAAAAGATAAAAGTTTACATAGAGACAAAAGGTTTTCATAGTACACTTCCATTTCTGCAAACAAGACTCGGGTTTCTGCTATATTTGTTTCTGTCCTAGTCAGGCATCTTAGCTTTAGTTATTGTTTATTGCAGTGTCTTAATTCAGTGAACTATCTGAGTGGAAATTCTCAGCAATGGTACCCTGCCAACAGATGCCTCTGAGGGCCACATTCACAGTGAGAAGGGACAGGCATTGCCTCCTATTTCTCAAGTTAGAGACAGATCCTCTGTCAAGAGTCCTCAGATTAAAACACTTGACTGTGATAGCATCTAATTGCTTTATAGGGCATTTTGAGAAGACCTCCTAAAACTAGGACTGAGAAAAAGGCTACATGATGTTTACTGCTCAGGTGTAAATCAATTCTTGCAAGTTGAACACACAACCATACACCCCAGTCTGGACAGACTCTGGGGTAAAACTAATGAGTTATACAGAAAACATGTGCCAGAAAGAAGCTACATGGTGACACCACTGAAAACTTCATCAAATAGGCAGGTTTTGTACTATTTGGACACAAGACAACCATAAATTAGTCTTAAACAGCCAGTTAAGCCAGGTTTATGACTTTTCTGCATAGTGATGTGATGCTGAGTACCAGGGACTTGGGAAACAGAGGAAGAAGACACACTTAACACACATTGTTCTCTACAGCTCCCCATATAGGACTGGACAAACTTCTCGGCATTTATTTTCAATAGATGCCCAAGGAGGAGGACTTCAGTGGAATTCATACCAAAGGATCTCAAAGAAGAATCAGTTTTTAAAACAAAATTAAAACAAAAGATTCAACTATGATTAAGAATTTTTTTTTTTCCTTCTCTCTCAGCCTAGTGAAATATTTCATACAGAACTTGTTGGTGTGCTTAAGTCTGAGCAGCAGGCCTAAGCCAGAGTTGACTTACAGGATGGATCCTGGACACTGTGTGACTAACACTATAAGTATTATTTAGCTAAAAATAGATGACAAAGATGCTTATGCTAGCTCTGTATAACTTTGTGAAGTTATCTGCAAGAAATGTATCATTTTAAGAAACATTCCCAACTGACATGATAAGATTGGTTGCAGGGTATTTTAGGGGAAAACCCTCCCAGTCAAGGCCTGACAAGACAAGAATCATGGAATAGCTTGGATTGGAAGGAACCTTAAAGATCATGTAGTTTCAACCCCCCTGCCATGGACAGGGACATTTTCCATGGGATCAGATTACTTAGAGCACCTTCCAGCCGGGCCTTGAACAGTTCCATGGATGGGGCATTCGCAGCTTCTCCAGGCAACCTGTTTCAGTGTCTCACCGCCCTCACAGTACAGAATTTCTTTCCAATATAAAATCTAAACCCACTTTCTTTCAGTTTAAAGCTGTTCCCCCTTATCCTATCACTACGTGCCCTGTAAAAGTTCCTTTCCAGCTCTCTTGTAGGCCCCTTAAAGGACTGGAAAGCTGCTTTAAGTTCTCCCTAGAGCCATTTCTGGGGAAGCAAAATAAAGCCTTTCATTTTTCTTTTAACAATGGTATTGATTTAAAAATACACCTTAGAGCTATATTCAGGAAATACACACCAAACAGGACTTCACAGAACATTCATACAGAATTTATTAATTAAAGTGTGAAACATCAATATTTGTAGCTAGATCATCAGAGAAACTGAGCACTTGCTGCTGCTAAAGTCACTGAAAGCTATGGTTTCACATCTCTCCTAAACTAAAAATAAAAATCAGACCATGAATTTCTAAAATACTTCAAGATCTCTGGATGATAACTATTACAGAAATGAAACTGTAATTATTAAAATATTCACCATTACTAAATATGCAAAACACCTGCAAATGAGTCCTTGGATCTTCATTACAGCAAAAAGAGAATGAAACTCACCTCAGTAACAAGGAGACAAACGATTTCCAAAGAGAGTAGCAGCTACCTGCTAGGCCATTACAATTACACAAGTTGTTCATTAGATCATACTGACAAATTACTCTGAAGAGTTTCAGGGCTTACAGATGTGTAAAACATATTGAGAGGTTAAGGCGGGAGTAAAACAAAACCTCAGCATGTTTCAGCACCTTCCTAAGCTTTTTATTAAGTGGAATCAAGTCTAAATTTTGATAGTTAATTTTATCATTACTCTCTGTTCTTTTGGTTTTTTACATACAGAATACAGAGCTTGAATCTGGAACAACAGTTGAGATCTCCCAGTCATCAGGAAATGCAGGAGACATTTGGAATAAAAACAAGTAACTCCGAAAAGCAGTACACAAGAGAAGACTTACCACTGAACAGAGAGCAGGAAAGAAAATACCCAGTTGACAGCAGCTTTGATCTTGTCAGTCCTATGGCAGCAAAACTTCCTGCTCCTTCCCCTGTAATGTCTTTGACTATCTATTTCTGTTAAAGACTGGTTTCAATCATGGTTCAGACACCAATGGCAATACACTAAGTGCTGTCTGGCTTGTGGTCCAGATTCTGTCTGCTTTGTACCATCAGGATAAAGTTAAGGTGTCAAAACAATCACTCACTTGCAAAAATTGTATACAGCCAGCTGTTAAGTGATGTGTGTGTACATAGAAGTACAGACACTACTGATTTATTAATTGCAGAACATCACTGTTCCTCAGAAGCCCTCCCTAGGACCTGTAGCACTGAAAAAACTAGCAGAGGACAAGCTTTGTCTCAAAGCATATCTCAGATGCCATCTGTCTTCCCCCAGCTGTTGGTCTAACAAGTGGTCTTAGGGGTAAAGCAAACCAGGAGGTCAAAGTGTACAGTATACAGCCTCCCTGGTACCTGAAGGAACTGCAGAAGCAGTTACACTGAGAGCAGGAAACAGCCAAAACAAAGACCAACAACTCGTAGAGGGCACACAGTAATTCTTTGCACAAATCAGTGGACATTTGTTTAGCTCTCAGCATAAGTCCTTAACTGTAATTTATAGAGGAAAAGAGTTTTTCTTTTCCTCAGCAATTCTGCATCACTGGGAACACAGAGCAACTTGAAGTTCTCTTCATGTCTCAGGTTAAGTTTTCATGCAGAAATGTTAGACCCTCTAGTCCAGTGCTTGTACAACTGTGGACTGCAGCAGTCGTGGTCAAGTCCTAGTGTGAAAATCCTGAAGAGATGAATATTCTTTTATCAGCAGCTCATAATGTAACTAACAAATTGGCACAACCATTTCAGCTTTTGCTGTTTGCAAGGAGATAAAACAATAGCCCTTATCACCACATATCATAAGCATGTATGGTAAGGTTAATTAACAAGAAACTGATCTCTTTCCATCTTGCTGAACATTATTGCATGTACCTTTTAGTTATCTCAGTGGGACATATAGCAAGGACATATAAAGGATTAATATTTTATAGTCAATTTCTTCAAAACAGATTGAAGGAGATGGTCTGGTCCAACTTTATTTCTATGCTTTTGTTTTGTAGTTCCTTGCAAGACAAAAGACCAGGGAACATTTTTGTATTGAGATTATTTTGCATTTTTGAGAATGGTAATGAACAACTGTTATTAAAACTGATTTCTTTATTATTAAGCCTCAAACAAGATATATCAAGCATCACAGCCAAAATTATTTCAACTACACTTCCAGTAGGGGGAGAGGTGGGGATTTTTTCTTTTTATGTGGTATCAAAAGTCAAGAATTACATATTGTATTAACAAGCAGACAATAGCTAGATTTTTTTTCACTCCAGACCTCACCTGTAAACCAGAATACCCCTAAGTAGGTGTACTAGAGCATGTATTTACAATAA
Organism: Pomatostomus ruficeps; assembly: GCA_013400735.1. Classification (NCBI taxonomy): domain Eukaryota; kingdom Metazoa; phylum Chordata; class Aves; order Passeriformes; family Timaliidae; genus Pomatostomus; species Pomatostomus ruficeps. The sequence goes on along the minus strand of VYZT01023780.1, from coordinate 87,685 downwards.
ATGTGGCTTGAGGTTATTGAGGCATGGCCGTGTGCATTAGGGTCATGGCCACCAGCCTCCACCACTACCAGATGGCTGCTGCCTCCTCAGGGCACCTGTGCCCACCACGGAGGGACAGCCAGGCTCCCTCTCCTCACAGGTGCTCTCCCAGCCACACTGAGGGACAGCCAGGCTCCCTCTCCTCACAGGTGCTCTCCCAGTTCCCTCAGCACATTCCCGCCCTGTCGCGAGGCTCGCCAGCAGAGGGGCAGCACGGGGGCTTCATCCCAGGGCTGTGCACTGAGGGCCCCTCTCCCCAGGTCCGCCTTGGCTGATCCCACAGCCTCATGGGTGGCATTGCTCCATACAAGACCTGCCCCTGGGGTTGCCCCACGCCAGAAACAGCTCCCCAGCTACCCCAGCTCATTTTTCACCCCAAGCACAGCTGTAGCCAAGCTCAAGTAACTCCCCCACTCCTTTACCCTCACTTGCCATAGGATTTGTGTTGGTTTTTAATGCACTTCAGCATCACTCACACAGGCAGGTATGGCAATTCCCTCACACCCAGGTATCCCTGGTTGTTTGCTCATTTGCCCCAATTTGATGCTCCCCTGCCAACTGGCCAAGGCAGCAGTGCTGGGAAGAGGGGTGGGAGGGGGCCCGGGAGCATGCAGAGCCTTCAGCCCACCCATCCTGCTGCCCACTGAGGCCAGGCCCCCAAAACCTGGGATTCCAGGATGGTAAATATCGAAGACCAGTCTCACAGAAAACCTGGAGCTCAGAAGCACTCTCCAATGCCTTCTTTAAAAGGGTCCCACACAGCAAAGTAAAAAGGCTGTTCAGGTATGCATCTTAAATCTCTACATCTCCTGAAAAGTTTTCCTCAGTCCTAGTTTAGAACTCCAGAAATATGGGCTGGCTGTAGCTTTCCCATTTCACCACAGTGATCCTCTAGCTGACCATTCAGCTTACAGAGTTTTATGTCTTTTTAGACCTTAGCTGTTTCCTCAGTGTCCTCTTTTCTGGGGCTGGAGGAAACCCCTGTACCTGCCCCCTCCCTTGCTACAACTTCAAAAAACATTTAGAAAAAATACAGGGAGAAATATAAAGTTGGCAGAGGTTCAAGAATACAGCTTAAGTAGTAACATTTTGGAACACTAAATACTAGCAAATTAGCATAAGAGTCATCAGGTATCACAAAGGCAAGTATCTACTGGAAGAAAAAAAAAAAGTATAAAAAAAATATTAAAAATTACCATATAGAAAAAACAGGTGCCATTGGCCGCAGTGACCAGAAGACTCCCACAGAAGTCAGAACAACTTTAATAAGTACATAGAGCATATATATTTCAGAAATTTTAAATCTCAGTTAGTAATAGATAAATAATAATTTACAGAATATAATTAATAATGCACTTAAAGGTGACAACTCTTGTTAAGATTCCTCCTGAAAAATGCCAAAAAAGAGAAATCTGCACAGGAAAGAGAACAAAAAAGGCAGAAAGGCAACATTAGAAGTGAAGAGGAGAAAGGAACAAGAACAGAAATGGAAAAAGTGCAGTAGGAACAAATGGAAAAAGTGAAGGCAGATCTGGAAAAGGAACAACAGAGGATCATGGAGGACATGTAGTTAATGAGGATAACGTTCTCATTTGAGAAGCGAACGTTTGAATGGAATCATGACAGAGCTATTGTTGTCTTTGCTTTTCTTTTGCAAGCCAGGCACATGCATCCACACCTAATGACTTTCAGCATGAAAAAACATAGATAACAACAAAGTATCTTGTAACATAACAGAAGACTAACAAGACAGAGTCTGAAGAAACCAGCAAACTGATCCAGCACTTCCAGGCAAATTCCAAACTAGAGTATAACAACACAAACATTTTAATCTCAAATATGTGCATAGATAGAGTTCCATCTTTTAGCAGCATATTAGATTTTCCTATGTTTAGTATTGCATGTATGTCTACTACATTAACTGCATTTTTTCTAATACTTTCATCCATTTGTCATTACTCTGAATTCTGACTTTTCAAAGTCTTTGTTGATAATGAAAAAAATCTGTATCAACAGTGAGTCAAAGTCATTAAACAACCAACAATAGGTCTTCAACCTATTGTACCTAGTTTATTGTGAGTTCATGAAGATTATATTCCACATTTTCCATACAACATTAAATCCACTACTGAGCATTCTCCCTGACAAAAACCTCAGCATGGTTATAGCTACATGGTTATAAAGATCTCATAGCAATGTAGGTTATTCCTTAATGATATAAGCATTTTACACTAAAAAAAATGCATTAAGAGCACTTTTGCTCTTTACCTCTGCTGACGTAACTTTAGGAAAAAAATCAAAACCAAACCCAACAAATGCCACCAAAAAGCCCCATCAAATACTTGAAGCAAATCTCTGGGAAACCGATCAGTATCAGAAACAAGCTCTGGTGCAATATACTTATCACATTTCTATTCACCTTTTGAAATGTTCTGCTTACACAAAACGGTACATTTGACACCATCTCATTGCTTCGCGTCCATCTGGTAATTTTTCATTGGAATGGCATTTCCCGGGGAGAACAGCGACCTCCTCGGGTGGTCTCGAGGAGCTGCAGCCCACCTCGAAACGCCTGAACACACTGCAGCGCATTCCCGGGAAAACACGCATTCCCAAGAACCCGATTAGTACAAGTAGCACGTTTTAATCACATGTCTGAAAAGAAAGACTTATAAAACTTTTTTTTTAAATTAGTGCCGTGCCATGCCCTGCTTAACTTTATTTCAGGAAAAGCAAATAGGCATTCAAGTCAAACTGCTGGACTGAGAACACCAAGATAATTGGAAAATGCCTTGAACTGCACTCAGTGAGGTGGAAGACCTTTAGTTTTATTTTCCTTCTTATTCCCGAAATAAGAATATTCCCTTGCTTCATGAACCTCCTTGATTTTCTTTGACCCTCCTTACTCTCAGTGTGAATCCTCCTGCAAAAATAGCTCATTTTACTGTCATTCTGTTTACATTTAAATGTCAGCCAAAGCTTTCCATTGCCTCATTTGTTGCATAGCTTGGGTTCTTGTTCTGAGTTTGTGCCCTTGTTACACGCAGATGATTCCAATTTTTTCTTCCAGCTCTTACTTACTGAACTTCTTCTTAATTGTTCCTATGTTCTCCTCCATCCATCCCTTGTCTCCAAATTTTTGTTCCATGTGAACCACATACCCATATACCATATTCCTCATGTGCTCAAAAGCACACGTGCAAAAAATGTAACACAGGTTTTTGCACCCTAACAAATAACACGAATGAAAGTAAACAGTATTTTTTTTAATATTCATTTGCAGAACCAACCAGACATATGCTACATATCACTAATCAGTACCCATTCTCCCTTCGTTCTCAGTTCTCTCTCCTTTGCTTTGGCAATCTGCTGAGTTCCTTGGGCTAGGATCTGCTCTTCTGGCAAGAATGCTCAGCAAAACCAAGGTTGCTATAGCAATTAACAATAATTTACGTTTTAGTTTACAGAAACAGAAACTAGAAGAGTGGAGGTGCCATGAGGAGGTGGCAGCAAAGAAGTCACAATCAGAGAAAACAGCACAAGAACACATTTGGCAGCAGCAGCAGGATTATCATAGGAAGCTTCTGCAGTTCCAGAAGAAGCAACAGCTAGAGGAACATGGAGCAGCAGATGGTCTATAGGAAGACTAATGCTTACTTCAGCAGCAGATAGTTCATCAGAATGGGTGATTTCTGGTAAAGACATAGCCTGTTTGTCTGCCTTGAAATTCCTGTGACACTACATCCCAAACTTGCAGTACCTAAGCTGCTTCTCTGTTACACAGGTACGGCAACAATAATCCTCTCTGCCACAGTCCCTGCAGCCTGTAAAAAGAGAAATTACACAGCCTAGCTACGATGCAACGTGCAAGATGCTAGCAATAACAACATTCATGCTACATTTGATTGCTTGTTTTCATTACATATCTCCTCTGAAAGTCCAACTCCCAATATCTACACAGTTAAAGAACAAGATTCCAACCAATAGTTGCAGAGAAGGGCTCGAACAAAACTCCAACTACAATTTAAGAAAAACTCATGTGAGACAGTATTAAACACTTGCAATGTCAGTATTTTCTCTTTATCTGTAACTGAGGAAAAAAGTTATTTTCTAAATAGAAACTATGTAAACAACTAATAGTGGTTGGTGAAGTTTTCAAGAGGCACAAAAATGCAGACAAAAAGAAGGAGCAATGTGGTTAGTGGAAGAATGCCAGCAGCCGGTTGTCATGGTAGTAGAACACCTGGAACATTAAGGAAGAAACTGAGAAAAGACAACATATAAGGCTAAGGAGCAAATGAAGAAAGGAAGATGATAGACTGCCTCTAGAGGAAGACAAAACACAAGCACAGCTTTTAAATTTAATCAGGTGTGTAGCTATCAATCAAAGAGTGAAGTTAATTTTTTCCCTCAGTTATAACAACACATCTTTACACCTAGTGCCAGCCCAAACAAAAATACCTCAGCAGTAGGAGTTCCATCAGTGTAGTTAAAACTGGAGAGCACCGCTGGTACCTCAGGAGTTAAACTGCCTTCAATTCCAGCCCCAAGACACAATACTCTTCTTTTACTATTTAACCAGTTTTTCAGTATTACCCTAAATTGCACCAGCAATTCACATACACCTGCATTCTCCAATTGTTCTAGTGTTTATAACATATTATAGAAAGAAGTCCAACTGGATTTCTCTGAACACCTGAAATTATGGTTACCTTTACACAATCCACCAGAGCAGTCTCCACAGCATGCTTCCACAACTTCCTGCAGCACCTCAGAACATAGAAACTAGGAGGCTGCATAGTACACATTAAAACATTGCAAATTGTGGAACAGGTCTTCTAGGTCAATTTGTGAGCCACAAAGCACTGCCAGGGATAAGAGGCAAGTAGTAACTACAGCTGAGCAGCAATTAGCACCTACCACTTGCTCCACTCTTACGGTTGTGACAGGAAGACATGCTGGCCCACAAGAAGATATCAGCACAAGCCAACATGTTCTTCCAGTCTATTCAAAACCTTGCTCAAAGACAGAAGCCCCAGCTCCTGCCCATCCTCAGTGCTAAAGAAGGCACCATAGGCACTGTGGTAAAATCAAAGATAAGTGCCAGTGCCCCAGCAATGAGCTCACCAAATGTGTATGTGTCAAGTCAATGCACAAGCTTTCTAACCCCAGAAGGAATTCTGTCCTGCATGCACTTTATTTGCGCTGTTTGGAGGCCAAGAACACATCTGGAACCACCTCAGCAGTCTCAAAGAGCATGACTAGTGGAAGCTACCAGACCAGAACACATTCAACATGTTCCTCATCCATGAGTGTTTTCTCACGTTCACCTATTCGAAAAGCTAGGCCTGAAAAGAGTATAAAAAAAGTAAATGCCTGGTGCTAGGAATGGGTCATTGCAGTGAGCTCTTTCAGCTGCAGTCAAATTCTAGGATCCAATCTGGCTCAAGAGACCTTTTAGCAGAGGTGCTACTCATTCACAAATTTGTTTTCCTAGACTGCAGCACTAGCCTGTGTAGACCTCCCAACATCAGGAAGTAAAAGCATTCAGGTTTGATAAGCCAGTAGAAATTAATCCAGACAGACCTCCCAAGGTGCCCGAATACAGATTCTTTTGTCCATTTTGTGTTAACAGATAAAACAATGAAATCACCAGGTTACAAAAAGGTGTGAAAACCTCAGTGCTGACTTCTGGAGGAATATTCCAATTAATTGCAATAAACATTCTACTGTAAGAAGAGATTAGATTTCAGATTCAGCAATAAAAAGGCTACAGAGAAACTGTAGCAAGGTAAGTTCTTCCTTACAAATCAGGTTATTCTCTTTTTTTTGCTTCTCCAATATTTTCTAGCAAAGTGTAACACTTGTAGATTCAATTCATATTGCAGTTCCTGTAGAGTCTCCTGTGGAGAAGAGCAATCAATTTTTGCAGTCTCTAAACTGAAGCTGAACTTCATTAGGGATGCATTAAGTACTGGTTCTAAAAACAAACCAAAACCAGTTTAAACATCCAGCACAACTCCTTCTGGTCACTGTAGAGTGCTTAAGAGGTTGTTTTTCTCATTTAAGAAAATTTACCTGAACAGCAATAATTCAAGCATGCATACAGAAGATGCACAGCACATGTCAACAGAAATATTTTAATGCTGTATTATAAAATAATTTCCATTTCAATTAGGAAAAGCTAAAAACTAGTAAACAACTGTAGCACTTCTAAAACAATACGTGGGTAGTCAAAATTTATGGCAGAATTCAAGTTTTAGCATTATCTAACATATTAACTGAAGTTCAAATCCTGCCAATGTTTATGCATTTAACTTCAAATCCCCTAATTTTATCAAACTGGTGATCATGCAGACATGTTTATACTTAAGAGAATACACAAATTCTTTAGGCACAGCAGCTTTGACAAAAGCTGTTAAGACTGATAGTTTTGTAAAGTGCCTTTCAATAAAGCTTTTATACACCATCATAGCAATTATTAAATATATTGTCACAATTCAAAATAAAGTATTAGCTTCCACCTTCTATTCCATAACTGACTCAGTAGTGTTAATTCTCCCAACACTTTTTTTAAGCACTTAAAACCAACCTTTTTCTAATATACAAGTAAGCAAAGGCAAAAAAATTGCAGGAGGAAAAAATATTGTTTTTCTCCAACATATGAGATCCAACCTTATTTCCAGCCACATCCTTCAAAACTATAAGGGCTTTAAAACTTCCACTCCAGACCACCTTTTCAGAAAGAAATTCTTTGAAAAGGACTAGTTCTTAAAAAAAAAAAAAAATCAAGTCTAGCTCCTTGACTTCAAAACTCAGGTTTTATTTTAAAATTCAGGTTTTATTTCAACCTATAATTCCCAAGAATGAACTTCTTTTAAAAGGCTACTAGTGCATCTGCATAGCACGTCTTTTCATTTTGCGCAGAGCTCAATACTAATCTTTGAGGCAGAGGATAGTTTTTCCATTATTACTGTTCTATCAAATTCTATCAGCAAAGACATGACTTTAGACCAGCAGCTCTATTGAGGCTCTTTGAGGCTTCACAAGAAGTCTGAGAAAGAGGTCCAATCAGTTTGTGACTGGTTCCGCATCCACTCTATAAAGAGATTTTAGGACAAGGTTACAGAACAGAAAGCAATCTTCGCCTAGAGCTTCATCCTACTGAAGCTGCTTTCTGCAGAAAACCCTCCTCCACAGTCTCAAGAGAACCAAATGCAGTGTTTCAGCTAGAAAGCTGATATAAATGAGCATATAAAAACAGATTTGGAAGAGGAAAGCGAACAGCTAGAAGCAAAGATAGTCAGGGCAGCAACTCGAGTACTAGCATCAAACCCCAGGGATCTGGATTCAGTTCTCAGCTCCGCTTTCAGCTTCCAAAGTGACCCCAGTAACCTGCACCTCAGTTCCTAGTTTGCAAAGAGAGATAATGGGAACTTACCTACAAAAAAGTGCATTACACAAATTTTAATTTAAGAGATGATCTGGTAATAATCACAAGGCTGCTTTATTTCTGGTTTTCTGAAGCAAATGTATTTAGTATTTTAAAAAAGCAATTGGAGGCAAGTGCAGAGAAGCCATCATCGTAGCAATTCCTCTTTCCTTAAGAGCTGAATTACATAAAATACTTTAAGAAAACCCATATTCTGATATTTTGTAAACAAAAATTTTAATCTTTAAAAAATTGCTTAGTGCAACTATGCATACAAAAGTATTACTAAATCAGGAACAGGACAACCACAAGCATGAAAGAAAATGCATGTCTAGCTTTACAGCAAATGCCATTAAAAAAAGTACTAAAAACCTGCGCTTTTTTTCCAAGTATGCCAGCACTAAAATGTGTCTTTAACTGAAGCTGGCACTTATATGGAACTTGATTTACCAAACAAGTCCTATTTATCTGCAAAAAGGCTGAAGCAGGGAGAGTACAGAAATCTTCTCTTCACACTACTCTGCCCATAATCTCCCACCTCAGCTTTCCTATCCAGTAACAAGTTCTCAAACTGACCATTTATAACCTGCAAGTACCTGGAACATGCAGACCCTCATAATGATGCCCGATGAACTGTCATGACACTTCCATGCCATCCATCACAGATTATTTAATGGTACCATTACATATGAAATGTAGACATTAAAAGCCATCTTTATTTACTTCCATGTTGCATTTTCAGTTTAAATTCTGTGCATGAAGATTTATGTAACAGTATGTGAATATTCTCTACCAAGAAAAGAAACAGCTTGTAGTCACTAATAGTCACCTGCAAAACAAGCAGATCAAGTAGTTGACTAGGGCAAGTAGATAAAAAAAAATTTTTATGAGGTATATTTACAGAGCACAATTTTTTTCTGACTTCAGCTTATAGTCACTGGAAAAGCATGCCCTAATTATGACTACTTATGGTTTTGCTCATTTCTAAATATTTGAAAAGAAAATGCAAGTTGTTTATAAAATTGGGGTTTTTGTTTATTTTAAATGAAGCTGGTACAGACAATGTCCATTCAAAACCCATGTCTGAGGCCAAAAGGTACAAACAAGAGTGTCAAAGTAACACCAGTTGGCTGCTGTGAACATTCTTGCATGGATACCTGCGTGTACTAATTGCTATATGAGGTTAAAATGCTTCTGGGCTCTTCTGGTAAGATTTAAAAATCATTAGGGTTTTCATTTTCATGTCTTCAGCAAAGCCACCTCTGGAGCAAGGAACAGATGACAACAGTTCCAGCTTTTCCATTTCCAACTCGGCAATCTTCTCGTTGGGCCATCAGCACAATTTAAGCAAAATAGCTCTGAGTTATGGATACACAACTTCTCCACAGTTTAGTTCTCTGAAAAACTTCATCTCGCACTGAAAGTTATAGTCCAGGAGTGAGACAGTCACACATCAAAACTTCAGGGCAGATATGGAAGTCATTAAGAACACTCGCCCACCTGGCAGATTTTACAGCCTTCGTGCCTGAAATGCACGAACCCAGTGAACATACAAATGCATGTGAGTACAGGTATTCCTAAAGGGGAGGGCAGAAGGGAAAAGGGGAGCAAGGTTGCAGCTGGATCACAGAAGTTCAGCACAATGAAAACAGAAAC
>VYZT01023780.1:16545-78538 GCA_013400735.1 Pomatostomus ruficeps | reverse complement strand
AAAAGAACTATTATTTAAAAATAAAAAAGGATTAAGGAGAAAGAAAAACAGAAGGATCTAAACTGTTGAGTGACCCCCTGTCTGTTCCTGATAAACTTCAATCACATCTTCCTCCTCCATCCCCAGCTGTGAAAACAGAGAAAAACAGCAAATAATTGTTATAGATCTGGTGTGATGAAATCAGAGCAGGCCCTAGACAAATTATACAATGCTTTGTTCCTCTGTCCCATCATAATTCACCAAAGGGGTGAAAACAGTTTCAGTCACCATCTCACTAGACAACATTCATGATTTTTGGTCCTTTTTCTTTAGCCTTAGGTCCTTTTTTTAGCCTTGCCTTAAGTCAAAGCAAAAGCCTTATAGCAAAAACACACTTGAGGAGCAGTGCACATCAGCCTGGAAGTTGCTGGTTTATCTTTCTCTAAAGCCATTGTTTAGGGGGAACAAGGACAGCACCAACATCATAGTGAATGCACCAGCTGCAGAGCCACATGAATTATATATACTGTAGTGCACTACTAGCTCACAATACAGCTCACCACCTACAGCTTGCAACTCAGAGCCCGTTTACAACTATTCTCTCACAGAGAGCAACTTGTTCAATTTCACAGTCATTTGTTTGATTTTTTCAGACCATCATTATTATGAGTGCTTCTTCCTGCTTTGTCATAACAATTGGTGGAAGTCACTGGACAGAAGTAACTGTTTTCTGTTTGTTTACACTTTGATCTACTAAACGTGAACTGAATACACATTTATTCCAAAGTCATACTGAAGTTCAAGGTCAACAACTGGAAGGTTCCCTTCGTGCTTTTCCCCCCTCTAGTAAGCAATGACTACACCCTCCTTTCTGAGGCATTACACATAGAGGTCCAATTAGTCTCTTTCCAAAGTGCCTATCTGCCTTACTAAAAGACCCTAGTTAGAGAAATATAGTCAAGCTATAGCTCTAGAAAGAAACTCACCTCCTTGGGGGTATGATTATCAGTAATTCTCTGACCCTCAAAGAGAAACCTGAGTGAATTCATTGGAACACCCTAAAAAAAGAAACAGATATATAAGAAAAAAACCAACTTACTGAATTTTGTACGAGTTTATAAGAAGAAACATTTTAAATAAAAACAACACATGAAAGTCATAAAAGAGTGTTAGTTCCTGTTACACAGGGAGCTCAGCTATTCTGTTGCACCCGTGTAGACTACGAAGAAGTGACTCAAAAAGCATGATGGTTCCAAAATGCATGTTTATTCCAGAGTCTCACTGGAGTTCTAACTCAACAACTTGGAAGTTTCCTTAGCTTTTTAAACGTGTCTTCATTTATAAATTAAGTACTGACTATACCCTCTCTCCCAAGATATCATTACACATGAACTGCGTATCAGCCTTATTTAAGGATCCTAAGACAACAGGAGGAACATGATGTTTACTTCATGAACTCCTACCCTTGCTTTCCCAATCTTCTATGGCTATAGGAAGGAATTGCAACCTTTACCATTATCAATTCTGCAAATGCTCAGCACTGGGAACAAGAAAGAGAAGAGCTGAGGGGAAGAGAAAGGAACAGCATTCAAACAAGGAGAAACAAACATCCCAAAAGTAAATAGAGTTAAGTTAAAGTACGTCTGTTGCACAATGTGCCCATGTTCTGGCAGAATGTCATACTTCACATCAATAGATAAGGCAAATGCCTCATCTTTAACTTCTCTTTCAAGTTATGAGCAAGACAAACTCATGTAAAATATGACACAGTTTGTGCATCAATTAGCTCTCAAATACTGCTTGCAAAGAACTAGGCGGAAAATTTTCTCTGGTAAGGACAGATCTTCACACTGTTTCAACAACCCCTCTGGCCAATGCGGAAGAAATGTTCATGGTCCCTTTACCAGAGAAAGGCTACTTGACCCCAAAAACTGCTATGACTGCTGCTGAAGGAAATCATAGACCCTCCAGAATTCAGCCCAGGAGATACAGATATGTTCATTCAAACAATTATTTCTTTCTTAAAGAAAGAATTCCACACATGCATTTTCATTAGTCAGTAAGACTGCTGCATGAATTATTTCCAAGACACTTTTTTAAAAATTTCAGATTTTTAAAATGAATCATAATTTTAATCATTTGCATTTGGCTACAAACGTATCTGGTGTTTGATCTTTTCTTTCCTCCTACTCCACAAAGAGCAAAAAATAACACATTTTGCAAAAGAACACTTCAATGACAAGTTTAACTTGTCTCTAAGTATTAGGAAAAAAGCCCCCAAAGTATTATTACTTATGATTATATCTCCTGAAGTGAACTCCAACACACTTATCCAAGAAAAGGCCACACAAGGCATCTATCCCCAAAGCTGAGGGCAAACTAGGCCAGGGCTTCTGGAAATAGCAGCTGTGAATCCACAATACCTGCCACAGAATCTGGAAGTGAAGACATATTTTTGTTCTGTAACAGTTGTTACTGTTTACCTACATCCACAATTAATGTTGCAGATTTCTTTAACTTAGGGTATAATAGCCAGAGTTACCACATTAAGGGCTGTAGCAATCCCTAAGGCCACCCTCATACTAAGGTGCAGAATTCTACAGCTTAAACCCATTTTACTTGGAAACAGAGGATTTTAAAGTAACTACAAATACATGCCTGGGCATTTTGAAACAAACTCTGTGTTTTCTGAGTAGCCACTACATATATTCAAACAGTAATTTTAACTTACTACAAACTTCACAATTGTCTTATATAGGAATCACTTTTACTTTTCAAAATAAACTAGGAGATCCATTATATTTGTACCATCAGATACCTCAAAAATCTTTATTTGAAAGAACAGTGAGAAAAGTGGTTTGGGTTTTTATTTTCTTTTTAAAGAATGTCATTATTTCACAAACCTGTCTTTGACAGTATGATTCTTTGAGTTTCTTGAGGTGTGTTGTCATTTTCACCTTGAAGTGAATTTCACTGCTGTCCTAAGGACAGAAAAGAAAAAAATTTACTCTCCTTGTAGTAACTGCTAACTTTACCTATGTTATTTTTAAGTTTTGCTAAGAAAAAACTTACATAAAATTTACAAGAAACATGGAATGCAATTTAGCTATCACCATGCATACCTTGGTGCATCATAACATGAACCTCCAGGATGATTTATCAGTCACTAAATTCACTACCTACTTCCACAGGAAGCTCTTTTAAAAAAACAGATGGCATAGTATAGCCTGAGGCTCAACATGGAAGTTTTGGATTTAAAATTACTAAAACCGATACATGGTTCAGTCTGTGCTTCCATCTTTACCCAAACGATGTACTTATGAAATACAAACATATATATGCAGGGGATTTCTGCTCTAAGATTCCTAAAGAGACAAGTTAAAGCTTGCACTTCAAAATATATATGAAACCTCATTCAATTAGTAATTATGGAGAAGTTAGGATACAGGCAGACTTGGCAACACAAGACTAACCTAAGGAGAAATCCCAGGTCTCATTATTCTGTAGTCCTTCCCACCAGCCATAACATACAAGTAGCTGCAACTGTCAAAATGGCGACAGACAAAACAGATTGCAAGAGGTTCTGTGCAAAAGGCATGTGGGCCACTTTCAGCTTTTCAATGTGTTCTCAGAATTGCTGATTAAGTCAGCAATAGGTAAGGTAGTTTCTATTAGTCCTACTTGAAAGGCTTCTGTCTCCACCCAACTGCAGCAAACAATACTAATCCAGCAAACAATCCTACTTAAGTCATCTGAGCTAGGGGTTCTTTGCACGGAAGGACCTCAGCATTCACATTCCAACTCACCCGGAATACAGACTTCTAATCCACCATTCATCTGGTTGCATCTACCAACAAGGCAGCCAACAATCCTCTTCCTATCCATGAAAAAGAAAGCTGACCTCATGCCTAGGGTACTACACAAACTTTGAAGATCTGAATTTATCAAGTTGGTCACTTACTTCATTCATACCCTTGGATAAATTAATCCCTCAATGCATCAAAAAGAGCACACCAGAGTATACTAACACGCATTACTGGCAACTGGAAGTAGTTTATGGCAGGGGAGGATCCACACTGAAGAACTGAAAGTTTCATCAGGTCATTTCTACCATACAAAAAGCCACACCTCCATTAAATGTCAACAAACAATTATGTAAAAAACTCACCTGCCCAATGACTTTGAGTTTAATGTACTCCCCTTCTTTCTTATCTCCTAAGTCCTCAGCTGAAGGTTTTGCTTCCTGCAAGAAAAACGTAAAAAACCTGATCAGTTCAAAACTTTATTATTTTCAGTGGACAGTACGGCAGCTGTCATCCTCTTTATTGCATGAAATCACACTACTCAAAGTGTCTTCTTTCTTTCTCTGTGTGTGCACAAAAATAACAGCAACATAGTATTATGAAAGGTTGCTTGTCTACCTGTGAGAAGATTAATTAATAGGAGAGAACAAACACCTTAAAGAACGTAAGAGATGAGAGAAGAATCATCTGGAAATAGACGACATACAAAAACAAGTATGATTTTATACCTCAACTCCTAGGCAGCAAACAAATGGCAAAAAACCCCACAAGAAGAGGCTCAGATATTTGACAGCAAAAAGAACATTGCGAGGAGAGTAAACAGAAAGCAGTTTTGACACCCTATCAACTTAAAGAGAGTGAACCATTTTTCGAAGGTAGTCCTTATTTACAAAAGGATGGTCAACTACCTTCTTTTCTATGACAACAAAAGAGCTTCCTTCTAACATGTTTAAGACCACAATACTTAAAAGTTTAAAAGTTGCAGTTCCAAGCACTACAGTGTTTTGATATCTTTCCGGGATAAGAATTAACTGTACAGACAAGTTTGATACAACAACTTGAGGAATAAAGCTCATCAAAAGGGTTTAAGGGTTATACACTCTAAGACATTAATTAAGGACATCAGAGTTTTCATGTTACCAGTTGATAGATGAAACAAGTGAGAAATCAGGTACTATTAACCCCATTCCTTGCCTTTCATTACACATCCTGGATCAGGCCTTTAGTTATGTTCCATTGCAGCACAAAGGGATTTTACAGACATCAGGTCTAGATGGTGCTCAATGAAGAATTGTTCCCAAGTAGTCATAACCACAGATATGGTGGTTATGATCATGCTGATCATGTTTCAAACCTTCCTTTTATATTTTACTGCTTAACATTGTAAACAAAATAAACAAAATATGTACAGGTGCCTACCACAGGCTTTCTCCAACACCCAAAGGGACCTTTTGCTGAGTGTACAGAAATATCCTTTTGTATGGCTGGACAGGAAATTTAGGACCAAGTGCCAAAAACATATACTAACCTTTTCTATTAAGTCCATCCAGACTGGTCTCTATCTCCAGATTAAAACCTTTTTAAGCTTTTTTCCCCCCCTTCCCCTCCTCCTTAAAGAGGTTAAAGAGACACAACGTTTTTGAATGTTAAAACTCCAGGGAAGGACACGGGGCAAGTCTGCAAACACCATTCCCATCTGTACCAGTCTCAATCCAGAGTAAAAAAGAGGGGAAGTGCTCTTTCTATCAGTTTGAGTCACTGCCTCAACCCAGATCAATTCAGTTTCTACAATGGAAAAAAGCATGAGCCAGAGACTCCACCTGGTTTGAATACCTTTTTTTTTCTTAATACCTATCTGGGCACAACCTAAACTGCTGGGACTGATTCATCACCCTTCAAGCTCAAATCCAAAAACCGAACTCAAGCTTTCAAGAAGCCTGACACACACAAGCCTTCAAGCAAGTCACTTTAGAAGTATGGAAGAAGTCTTCGTGGGTAACACAGTCAGATCGCCTATGTTCCCCACCAAAGTTTTCCCTAACATATTTGAACTCTAAGTTTCTGGGACTACTTGCAGGAATAGAAATACACTGGTATTCACTTCAGACCAGAAAGAAAGAAAAACCAAGAACCTGCAACTTGTTCTGATAACTTGCACAAACAGCACTTTTAATGTCTTTATGCAGGATTACTAACCTCTAGGAATCAGAGCAAGATTCAGATCTCTACGGATCTAAAGTCTGTAACTTCAAAACCAGCTTCTGTTTCACTATTACTGAAAGAATTTGTAAGAACACTCTGTCCCTTTACATGACATTTCAGGTCAGTCACTGTCTAAATTTACTTTACAAATTGCATGACAGTATATTATCCCAGCAGTAGAGGTATTTGCAGTAGTTATATAGTTCTGTGCATTGTAACAGATCTACCTACTTAGGTTTCCAAACCAAATCATCCTGTACAAGGTATTACTAATTATCATTGCTACTGTGACAGTGCCTCTGGCCAATATAAGTGATAAAACTATGATTCATGTTTGATTCCTACCCTCAAGGAAAGAGGGCTCTAGTATTAAAAACAACTAGGGAAAGAAAGCAGCTAAAAGTGGAGTAAGCAGAGGGAGCTGGAGTCTTCAAACGATAAAGATGCTCGTTCAAAGCCCTGCAACCTCTCACTCACAAAATAAGAGGAAAGCAAGCTGTAGCTTCAGGAAAAGAGAAATAATATCAAATCAAATGTTGACAGTGCCAATAATTGAAACCTAAAATAGGAGCAAAATATTTTACATCAGGATACAAGACCCAGCAAGTCTGAAACTGCTCTCTGCAGTTTGTCAGTGAACTATACTGCCATTCAATGCCAAATGGTAAAGGCAACACAAAAACACTTAAGAATAAAGGAAGGAGATTGCAAAGATGTTAAAACTACAAGCATTCATTAACAAAATCCTGAATCAGCAATTTGCAAGCCAGCCTCCACACTTCTCCTTGCCCTCTGAAAAGAACGGGTGCTTAGGGCATCTCATGAAAGAGGACGTGAAAAAGACACCATACAAAGAGAACAGAAATACCACAACACTCCAATTCCTAACTTTTCGTGAGATGCCTACAGTTTTAAAGGCTTCACTGCAGTTTTCCTAAAGAGCACAAAATAAGGCTCCTAGCACTGTCTCATGCTTATATAACAACTCTAAAAAGTACACAAAGTTTCTTGGATGAAACACACTGGTACTGCTATTGCAGCTAACAAAAACAAAACACACATAAAACAAACATTGTGAGGCAACATATTGCAATTTTCCTCCTCCAATTTTCAGAAGTGCTCAAACTTCAATGTCCAACCTTAGAAAAACAAACCCTATACTCATCATTTTAAAGCAAAATCAACAAAACCAAAATTACTAGAGGAAGAGAAATACAACATACTTCCTAACACAGCAAATAAAGTCTTACATTTTTATAGGAGTGGAAAAATACATACATACTATAGCATTCTTTATTAGCAGTACAAGAACTGATAACATTTAGATTCAAATAAAGCAAAATCAACATAAGACACATGAGGGGAGGGGAAAACCATTTGTATCCTTTTTGCTTAGATCTCACAAAGCAGCCATGTGGTTTTTTTTGAAGTCTGCCCCCCTTGCAAGCATTTTAACTTATATAAGTCAATTTCCCATTGAAAAAAAAGTAAGAGTCAAGTACACTTCCTTCACTGTAAAGACAAGTCAAAGTAATCATAACTGGTGACAAATGACACCCTCTTAACTTAATTCCAGGGCCAAAAAGAACAACACTGTAAGCAAACCACAATTTTAGGTAATCCAGTTACTCCTGTAGGATTGATAAACAGAGGAATGAGATTTGCAGTTCTGCATAACCAGACGTTGTCCTTTTACTTAAGCATCTGTTTAGCTCTTGTTGTACAATCCCCCCAGAAATTAATGACACAACATCTAACAATGTTTCGCTTATCTATTAAAAATAAACAGCAGGGTCTTTATTCACAGACCTTTAATATATATATAGAGACACACCAGGTTATCACATACATGTAATTTTACATAGTTCAAGCAGTCCCAAAGACAAAATACGTATGTGTTTTAGTAGAACTTGCCTGGAGAAGGATATACCTAATGAAAACTGCTATTTGTCAAAACATGCCTTGGTTCACAAAAGCAGACAACTACAGAGCAGGTCACATGAACATCTGTCTACGAAATCTAGTTCAGAATTTGTTGGTGGGTTTTTGTTTTGTTTGTTGGGGGTTTTTTTAATGTAGTCACTTTCACATATTTTACTACAGGGGCAATGTGTCCTACTGGGAGCCAGCAATCGCTGTGCTCCCAGCTGCCCCTCTCCCAGGCACAGGCACAGACAGGCAGTAGCACCATCATCAGCTGCATTGTGCTGGAAAGTCGGGGGCGGGGAGGAAGACCACCAGCGCGCACAGCCCTGGCTCCTTTTCACCGCTCATACTGCACCAAGGCTATTCCCCAAAGCAGACACGGTATGCACTAAACTTAACCTTGTCTCTGGGGACTTTTCGTTTCCTGGCTGGCACTAGTACTATTCTGGACTTCACAGCGCTACAAGAAACATTTGTAGCTACTGACATTATCATGATGGTTACACTTTGGAAAAATCAAAGTTAGAAAATAGTGCCCTATGACGACAATATAAAAAATAAAGCAAAATAGAATACAAATTAAAACGGGAACGCTGTTTTAACTTTCCACCAGCAGGTCACATAGCCTAGAGCACTAGTTACAAGCAAAGCACAGTATACGTGCCAGGCCGAGCAACCCAGGAACTTGCGGTACAAGAAACTATTTAAGTCCCCGGTTCAGAAGATAGAAATAAGAGGGGCATAACGAGAATATTACAAGAAGTGAAGGCAGGACAGAGCCTGGATAAAGGACAGGGTTTTTAATACAGGCAAGCAACACTCAGATGAGACAGGAAGGGAGAAAACCAGGCTTTCGCATTCCTAGGGTGAACAGGCAAGCCTAGCCTAACCCGCACAAAGCTCGCTCCGGGGGAAGAGCATCCTACCACACACCCGGGAAATGGAAAACGAAAGGAAACAACTGTTGTACAACACGGCTCACCCCTCGCTGCAATCCCGGGTTTCCAGGGCTGGGGCTGCCCCGGCGGCGATCCCGCTCCGTCCGGACGCCACCCCGACCCCCGAGTATCCCTGCCTGGAGCCCGCCCGCGTTCCTCGCGAAACACCCCGAGGGAAGGGGAAAGAAGGATCAAAACGCAGGGAAAGAGGAGCCCGAATTTGGCCGAGGTCGGAGATCGGCATCCACACACACACACTCCCCGAGGGGAACGTTCCCCCCGGTGCCCTCTGGGCGGCCGCGACTCCNCGTGCGGCAGACTCGGCTGGGCCGCTGCAGGCGCTCCGCTCTTTTCTCTGCCCGCAGCGCAAACACAGGGCCGCGGCACGGGCGGGATTTCCTGTGCGCCTGAGCTCACTTCCCGCCCGGGCTCCGCCCGCCACCGCTCCCGGCCGTCCGCACGGAGCTGCTGCTGCTGCAACGGCTCCAACAGGGCCCTTGCAGAGAGCGGAGTCGCCGTTGAGAGGAGCGCGGGACGTTAAGGACACCGTGGCGACCGCAGTAGCTGGGGCGAGTCCAGTGGAGGCCACAAAGATGATTAAAGGCCTGGAGCATCTCTCTTTGAGGAGACACTGCGGGAGCTGGGCCTGTTGAGTCTGGAGAAGACTGTGAGGAGATCTCATGAATGCATATAAATACCTCAAAGGCGGGTGCCAAGAGGATGATGCCAGACACTTTTTAATGGTGTTCAGTGACAGGATCAGGAGCAATGGCCATAATCTAAAACACAGTAAGTTCCACCTCAGTATGAGAAAGAACTGCGTTACACTGAGGGTGGCAGAGCACTGGAACCGGCTGTCCAGGGCTGTCATGGAGTCTCCCTCTATGAAGATACTCAAACCGCACTTGGACACGTTCCTGTGTCACCTGCTCCAGATGACCTTGCCTTGCCAGGGGGGTTGGATTCAATGGTCTCTAGAGATCCCTTCCAACCCAAACAATTCTGTGAAGTCACATAACCCTTCCCAAAACAGCAGATCTTGGAGCAAAAGTCACTGTCATTATGCCTACCTCTAATACCTTGCTAAGGTTTTTACTAAGACAATATTTCACAACAAAACTCACATTTCTGTTTAGGCACAGTTTGCATTTTTAAGTCATCGCAACCATGCAAGCAATAGGATCTGCATTTATTAAGCAAAACTGCACCCAGGCAGTTGCATTTGAACCAATTTGCAGTGATACATCATATTAGTACAAAACAGGTACCCTGCTTTACATTGGCAGAGCATGGCTGTTCAGAGGTCTGCACAAGAAGCAACACCTACCTAAACAGATTACATTCAGGCTGCAAGCTGTCTGGACTATAGCATGGAATGCTAACATCGCCGCTACAACAACTCGGGCAACTCCTGCATATGGCATACGCATATGCTTCGCTCTAAGTGGCCAGCAAGTACAAAAGAACTCTGCACACGAGAATCATAAAACAACATCAATGCAAAATCAATGACTTAACAGAAATGAGATCAGTTGAAAAAGGAGATTATCTTCATGCTACTAGACAGAGTTTTAACTTTACCAGGTACCTTTGGGAAAGGCCAGAGCACATTCATTAGCTCTGGGCAGAGGGCATTCATTAACACAAGCAGCTCAATGCTCTGCATGCCATATTCCCTTGTAATAGCACCAAACACCAAAGCAGCTGCCCTTTATGCCTGCCTTGCTGCACTTCACTGAATGCTGAGTTACACACACAGCTACACCAAGAGGTGCGCTTTTACTAGCCAGGAGAACAATCAGTATCCAGAGAATTAGTTTTAATCACAACTGTTAAGCAATTCAGAATTAACAAGGGAGGGAAAAAATGAATAAAGAGAACCAAAACAAATGCTATACAGAGCTACAGAATGAAGATGATCTTTCTTAGGCAAGGCCTAGCAGGCAGAAAAGCCAAATACGTTCATGCTATGCCAAGCTCACAGTAAGAGCTCATTATGAGCTTAATTACACAGACAAAGCACCAAAATAAGCAATGCAAGGGCTCCACAGCAACACACAATAGTCACAGAATGGAAAATGACAAATACTATATCCTGAACATTACTGCTTTTTATAAATTAAAGGGATTTTTAAAAACAGAGCCTTACAGTGCTAAGGCCAAAGTCTCAGACTCTGGCACAAACCCAATTTTTTCACATAATCCTATAATAAAAGCCAACACTGACATGAGTCAGAATGCAGATACCTATCCACAAACATAGGTGTAAAGATATAATGTTAGAATGTGCTTATCAGCACACACACTAAGAGTAACACCACCTTTCTTGACTCCCTTCTTACTCCTTCAATTGTGGATGCTCTTCCAGACACAAGCTAGATTTGTACAGGTTCTGCAGTTAATCTCTGTTGAGCCTGTGAAAACTGTGGATGTACAGCAGCAAAGCTCCCACTTTTCTTTTTCGACAGCTCAAATTCAACATAGAATGCACTTAAAAACAACAAAAGGTGTTTTAAAAATACTAAATATACTTACACAACCTCCTTCCCACAAAACCCAAAGTCAGCCCTGCATTTGCATGGACCGTTAAGGCTACTTGCCTTAATACCTTCAGTCAATTCTCAGGTGTTTTGTAATGTCTCTTATTTCCCTATCTGCACTTAATCTCAGCCACTTGAAGTCAATAAAGTTCACCTCTGTTTCTTCAAATTGCTGCTAATTTCTCCAAAGCTGCTATGTAGTTTAGAAGCCAATAGCTGTTAGAGGTTTTCTCAAAGCTATTGGCCCACACATATCGTCTGTGCAAAACTTCTTCAGTGCATCAAAAACAGATTTCTTTAAAAAAGCAGACTTTAACCTAAGAACAAACTGTAATCTCATATGCCAATTTGCTTGCCTGAGACGGGTTAGTGCTAGCAAACAGGATGAATGCAGTGTCCTAGGGCAACCAGATAAGTAACAGAAGCTCTTACATAATAATAGTACTGCCCCAGCCTGCAGGGCCAGAACCAGTACTTTAAAACTAGGTGGAACGTGGAAATTCTCTGCCTCCTTTAACCTAATTTCTTTGGCAATATTACTGGTTCCGGAATTTTTAAAAAAATGGTTATGTTATGTAAAGCACCAAAGTCTTTCCTTTGAAAAAAAAATCTTCAGAATTATGCAAGTCCACAGATTTCTCTGACTATTGGCTTTCCAGCATACTCCTTACATGAAGCAAACAAAGGCATGCTGACTCATACAGATGGTTGCATAAAATGCAGCAATGAAATATAAATCAAACCCAAGCGTTGCTTGGAGCCTCTCTTCCTGTGGGCAGGAAAATCTTTGCCTGTTTTCAGTACAGATAACCCTCGCTGTGAAATAAGTGGGAATTTCTCAGGGCAAGGAGCGGCGCTTCCCGCTGCCTCGCACCAGCCCGCGCTGCTCGAGCCCCGGCAGGGCCAGGCACAGAAGTAGGTCAGCCAGGCCCCGCGCTGAGCGCACGGGCGCTGCCAAGTCACGCAGCAGGAAGTGGCACCAATGGCCGCGCCACCGCCCCCGCTCTGCCTCCCGCGGGGGAGCTGCCCGTGCCCCGGGGACAGCACAGCAGCGTGGGGAAACGAGCAGCGCTTAAAACGCGTGGTTTATATGAATACTGCTTTTCTATCGGAGAAGCCAAGCTTTTGAACGCACACAACTGCACTCTGTCGAAAATTCTTTACGTAAAGGAACTGTTTTCTGTGCGAGGAACTGCAGACCAGGCCGTGGGAGGGAGTGCGGAGGACAGGCGGAGCCCCGACACCGCGGGCGGTCCGGCTCAGGGTCGCCGAGGGGGCCACCCGCTCACCCCTGCTTCGGGATCCGCTGGGGAACAAAAGCCTCCAGTGCGGTCACCCGCATCCCGGGGAACAGCTCCGCTGCCTGTCTACGCTGGCTGACCCTGCCGCCGACTGCAGCAGTGGGGGCAGCTCGGGCGAGGTGCCCCAGGGGCACAACGGAGCTTCCCGCAGATCCGTGCGCGTGTTTGTGAGTCGGGAGCTCGACCCTGCTGCGAGGGTGGCGGGGGAGGGGAGCGGCGCGGGCGCGGCCGCGCCACGTGGCTCGCGGGCGGAAGGCGGCCCCTCCGCTTCCGCTCCCCGCTCACTTCCACTTCCGCCGCCGCGCCTCACTTCCGCTTCCGCTGGGCGGCGCGCGCGTGCTTGAGCGGGTCCCGTCCGGCGGCGCACGTGGCGCCCTCCGCCCGCCGCAGCGATGCTGGTGCTGTTCGAGACCGCCGCTGGCTACGCCATCTTCAAGGTGAGCCCGGGGGCTCGGGGCGCGGTGCCTCTCACCCCGCCGCGCCAGCTCCTCGCCCGGTGGGTCGCGGCGCAGCAAAAAGGAGGGCGAAGGGGAGCCCGTCGGGCCTGCGCTGGCAATTACGTGGAAACAGGGGCGGGGGTGAGAGTGAGGGCGGGGGTGAGGACCCCCGCATCCCGTGCGGCGCCTCGGGGACGAGCAAGGCCGGGGGTGGGAGCAGAGGGCCCGCGTTGTGAGGGAGGCCTTTGGGAAGAGGCTGCCGGAGGAGGCTGAAGGTGCTCGGCGGGAGGAAGGGGGGCTCCTCGGTGCCTGCCCGGCATCACCTCTGACCCTCATTTTCTCCCCTCTGCCGGCCTGGGTTGGGTGGGAAGTTGTGCGCTCGTAGCCGTGCCTCTTTTGGCGTGTCTGGGGGCACCCGGGTTTGGGAGCACTGACCGCGTTCCCTCCTCGCTGTCACTTCGTGGCTGGTGTTCCAGCAGAACCCCGTGGATGCGTGAGGGGGCGCGTGGGAGACGGGCAGCGCGTTCCCGGGCGGGTGTGCGGGTGCCCCGGCCCGGGACGTTCCCAGAGTGGGATGCGTGGGCCACGTGAGGGTCCTTGCACAGCTCACGTGTCCCGACCTCGCTCTCCCAGCGGGAGGAGCACATCACTTCCCAGGGCTTTGCCAGCCTCCTGCCCGGGTGGCTCAGGGCTGCAGCTTCGTGGGGCTTTGAGCAAGCCTAAACTAGAGCTACTACAGTGCTGTGCCTCCCCTTTGGCTTTTCCCTTGCTCGAGTGTTGATTCGTCTATAGTTTTACCAGCTTGGTCATAGTTTGATCATAACATCTTTGTTTTTTTCCTCTCCGGCTTAGTCTTAGGGTTTAGCTTGTGTGAACATAAGTGCAGGTGCAAAGAGAGCAAGTCTCTGGTTTCTATTGCCTTTGCCTGAAGCAGGACTGCACCCTTGCTGCTCTGTGGAGCACTGTATTTTCTTCCTCTGCCCTGAAACCTTTCCTTCTCATTGGGGTGAAGCTGTGCAGTTCAGGCAAGGAGGATTGCAAGACGTATGTCTTGGAAAGAAGCTAGAAATACTTCTAAAAGCAGGTTGTTTCTGTTCTGTTCCCCCCTCTTAACACTTATACCTGGGGAACTGATGCACAGACAGCAGTCTCCCCTGAAGGTTTTGCTCCCTGGGTGAGCAGAGTAGTATCCTGCACCTTCAAAGTTACTAAAAATTAAAAAAAAAAATCTTTTGAGTAGGCTGAAACCTCTGGTGCAGTGAGCCAAGCCTTTTCAACCTTTCACAGGAGCCAGGAGGGGCTGAAAAGAAAAAATATTTTAATTTCTGAAAGCAGAGTAGGCACAAAGTGAAGGTAGGAGGAGGAACATAGAGAACTGCAGGGAGGTCTCTGCAGAGGTGCTGCAGTGTTTGTTGCAGGTGCCAGCAGCTGGGACTGGTTGTCAGGGATGCAGTGTGGCTGCGGGAGAGGTGAAAGCTGGCTGCTGGAAGCAAACAGCAGTAGTATTTTATTAAAGTATGTATTTTGAGACAAGCTGTGGTTTTCCATGATGATTGCATTGGCAGCTGCTAAGGCTGGAAACTCCAAAGCTTCAGCAACAGTGCCCGTCTACAAGGAGAAGCTCTCAATCCCACAGCAGCCCTTCCCTGGACAGGGCAGCTGTTCAGCGGCAGCCGTGTGTCACTGTTACACTTCTGTGTTTGTTCGGTACTGAAATGTCCTCTGCGGAGTTTAGCTACCTTTTTTTTTTCTTTTTTTTTCCTTTTTAAAGCAATCTCTGAAGTTTGACACCTCTGGGAGTTTGGCATGTTCTTTGCTTTTTTTAGTTACTTGAAGATTGGACAGATTTTGTGTTTCTGAATTTTGGGGATAGTTATGGTCACCCACTTCCCTTTTCAGCAGTGACCACAAATGTTTGTGCCATCATAACAGTGTTCTGTCTTTAGGCCTTGATGATCAAGAACTGTCTTCTGGAAGCTGTGTAGCTCTCACATGTTCCCTTGCAAGTCCCCCAAATAGTAAGGGCAGATGGGATATAGCCATGTTCTAGATCTTGGAAGATACTCCAATGAATCTTACTGTCTTGAAAGACAAATTACCCATAGGTGTGTAATTTTATGTGTGAACAGTCTTGGTTTTAGCAGTTTCTATGTCCTGACTTTTCCCTATGTGCCCATTTCTGTTTATAGAGGCTGAAAATTCTGTAGGCCTTCCTGTAGGAAAGATGAACTGGAGGAAAGAATTGTCCAGCTGAGGAAAGGAAGAGATGCCCCATGGTTTTTCTGTGCCTCAGAGTCATGTGGGAAGTTAATTACTATGTTTATTTGCTTAGCTACTAATTGAGTTTTAAAAAGGACAACTCCTTCAACCAGGGTTTAAAAATCTGTCAGGGAGCAAAAATCATAATACCAGGAATGATTTCTGCACTGAGTTAAATTGCAATTGTGTTGCATTTGCATTGTGGGGAGAAAACCACAAGATCTTGAGTGAGATGTAAAGAACACAGCGTTGTAAGGATCTTGACTATTCCCCTGAGCAGTTTTCTGGGAATTTTCAGTGCACTCTATGTTTTGTGAAATGTGTATAGGCTCCAAGAGCAAGTGTTAATCTTGCGCTGTTTAAAAGCTGAGGGGGTTCCCCTGTGTACAGAGATGGGATTAAGCCATTGCTGCCTCTTAAGTAATACTTGGCTCAACTGATGGCCGAGCTGTGGTGATGACTCTTCTTTACAGGGATGTTCTGTTTCTTGTTTGGGTTAGCTATGATTAATGAAAGTATCTTGGGGGATCACTCCTTTCTGTTAGGCTTCCAGACGTTTTGTTTTTCCAAAGCAGTGGCAAATTTGGGTTTGGGTCACTGGGGTTGTGAGCGAGTCCTGTAGGGGAGGTGGAACAAGCCCAGTTTTGATAAAGAAGAGGGTTTTGCTTTAATGTGCCCGGTCCAGGAGGACCCAGCCATTGTTGAAGAATTTCTGTAATTCAGGTGAAAGTAAAAATGCTGCACTATTGTCTGTTAGTAGGGTAAAGCTGCTGAGAGAGAGTGGTAAAACTGGAGAGCGCTAAAGTTGAGTTTCTTGACTCAATCAGTGTTACCTACTCCAGAGTGGCTGGATACACTGTAAATGTTTCAGGTCTTGTGGGTTGAAGATTGTTCAAAAGTGAACTAAATATAGTAGTGTGTTGTGTTTCTTTACTGCAGGTTCTGAACGAGAAAAAGCTCCAGGAAGTTGACAGTCTGTGGAAAGAATTCGAAACTCCCGAGAAAGCAAACAAAATGTAAGCAGCTTTATGTGGGCAAAGCAGCTTGTGGAAGGACATGGCTGCCTGTAGTTGCATACAGCTGAGGTTCAGAATGAAGTATTGATTTTTGGTTTTCAGTATTGTAAAAAGCTGTGAGCAATGATAATGTGAAGTTAGATACACTAAGACACTTACAATGGAATATCAAAGTGAAAGAAATACCTTATAGTGTAATTAAGCAGCAGAAGTCATTACCATGTGTCACCAAAGGGAAAAAATGAACAGTCTTTTAAGGTGATGTCGGTACTTTGATGAGAACATCCAAGCTTGTAATGCTGGAAGTGTCTGAAATGACAGGTTTTTGTGCTCACAGGAGATTCTTTGGGGAAAAATAAAGTTTAATCCAGATGAAACTATGTAAATCACTGTGAATTCAGAGCTAGTGTTGTTGCCCATGCCATCAATGAGAGTTAGCACCATTGCAAAGTTGCACAGGGATTGCAGTGTCCACTGATCAACCTGGCCTTTCTAGCAAATTGCCCTAAGCTGGGGACAATGGTGGATTCCTTCCAAGTCTGTCTAGTGTGGTTTTATTAGAAAATTTCTAATCAGCTTTGATTATAATGGATGCATCTGATGCCTTTCATATTTATCCTGCTCTGTAACGGTGCTTAGAGGAGAGGCCAGAATATCCCACGTCTGCCAGTTTGTAGTGTGGTTAACCTTGGCCACTTGTTATACAGGCTCTGGCTCTTAATGGGATCTGTACTCTGTTAAAAATAATTCCTCTTTTCCCTTTCTGAAAAGCATCTGTAAGCCTGAAGCTTCTGCTGGGATCTGCAAATGCTTAACTCAAGCATTCAGCTTTATCTGCGACCTTGCTTCCTTTGCTGATACTTGACTCACAAAGAGCAGTGGTTAATCAGGACTGGATTAGTCAAATGCCTGTCCCTGACAAGGAATTTACTGGATTGAGATAGCTTCTTAACTGTAACCATATATCAGCACCACAGGCTGTGTGAGGGGAAGAGGGAAGCTGTGCCTAAGGATCTGAGGCAGTGTGGTTAAACACTGTTCTTAGGATTTCTGGCTCTGGTCAGCACTTAGGGCATGAAAGAAATTTTTGCTGTTTGTCTTAAGCTCAGCTCGGAACTTATATTCTAGCATCTAGTTACAGGGGAGGACTTGAGGATTCATGGGCAATGAATCAGTTCAAATTTAAAGTCTTTGAAGATGCATTAGGTTGAAAAACATGTTAAATCTGAGCTGTGCAGGCTCTACATTCCACAGAGGCAGAACATTTCCTTTTGAAGATGAGTGGGAAGATGCTATCATCAGTCAAGCAGGGTGCAGTGTTGAAATTTAAATGGATGATGTCTGTCTTTAAATATGAACTACAAAGCCAAAAAGGGGATTAGGTATTCTGGTGATGTTGGTCCAAGAAATACCAAATCAAAATTCCCTTTTTTTTCCCCTTTATATAACTATTGTAGGACCCAGCTGAAAAGTCACACCAGACTCAATTGGCCAGTTTAATGCTCTCAGTCCTTTTTGAGGGTCTGGATATTGATCTCTGCTCTCTTGAAGCCTTAGGGAAAAAAGAGGAACTGTAGTAGCAGAGGGAGAAAAAAGATGAAATGGTTCTAGCATGTGGTTTATGTACATTTATTTACACACTTTTGTTTTATTTCTGTAGAGTAAAGCTGAAACACTTTGAAAAATTTCAGGACACAACAGAAGCACTTGCTGGTAAGTGAGTTAACACTATAATTACAAAAAAATCAAATCCCTGTCATGCACTAGTTCCCTCATTACTCACCTGTGTCCATGCTCTTTTTCTTTCCTTAGCTTTTAAATGACACATTTTTTAAAGTGAGCTGCTTTTGATGGTTGTGAGGTTGCCTATCCAGTCTATAGTGCAGTAAGGATGTAATAAAGTCTAGTTTTTTCCTTCAGTGCATATTTCCCAAGCAGCTTACAAATGAGCACCACATAAACAGTGACTGATACATGTATAGCCTGTCTGTTGTCAATGATGGATTCTTGTTGAAGCTGAATATCACTGATTTGAGTCAACATTTCGTCACTACCACTGAGACAACAGACAAGTATTAGAGAACATTCAGTATTACAGCCACCTGGGTTTTATGGACACGTTATGCCTGTGGTTTTCAGCCTAAAGAAAGGTCTGTATTCTCCTTAAATTCAGGAGTTTAAGCAAAATGGAAAGCCTTATATTCAATAATTTTTACTAATTCTACATTTACACACTTGATGCTGTGGCCTGGTTTGAACAGAAATAGTAGGAATTCTGGGTAATAATTCAGAAATGGTGTGACAATTACTGCTGAATGTGCTGTTTGATATCAGTAGGGGAATGTTACAGGTCACATTTATAACTGAAGAGCAGTTCATCTTCTGATGCAGTAGGGATAGCTTATAAAGGAAGCAAAGAAGCAAGAATGGAGACACTCCCATCAAACATGAGATGCAAGCAAAAGAACTGCGATTGAAGCTGTTTTACGTTCCTCTCTATGGCATAATTTTTGGATTATGTTGCTTTTGCATAGGTTTGGGTTCAGTTAATGTATAGTTAGGCTGATTAAAAAAAAAGTAATAAAAAAATACAAAACCTTCTACTACTTTGTTTCAAGTCAACTTATCTGTGAAATAGAGAGGTTCAGACTGCTTATGTCCCATTTATTTTGAAGAGAAGACTATGTATGTGACTGTTTTAAGGGAGTTAGATGCTATTGGCCAGCTTGCAGGGTGGGAAATTATCTGCATTGCAGAAGGGTTGAGAGGAAGCTCAGCACAGCACTTTGATTTTACTCTTATATGTCGTTAAGGTTCTGGAAACCAAAAATCACTGGCTTCTGCTCTGTTACTGTGATGAAGATGTATCAGTCACAGAAGTTCAGTGGAGTACAGAGCTGACCCTCAGAGAGTAGTATAAGTGCCTGCTTGAAATATGTTGTGTGGGATTGTAAAGCTTTTATAAATCTATTAATGTTTGGGAATGAAGGACATCCTTTAAAGATTCTCCTGTCTGCATGCTGTATTAAAACGGTCTGTCTGACTGCCCAGTCAGCATGTTTGGCATCATTCCTGGGGCTTTAGATAGTACATTATCATCACCATGGATGTGATATAAATAAGCCATTTATTTATGCAAATAAATAAATGGCTTATTTATATCACATCCATGCATGAGGATGCAAATAAGCCATTACTCAATTTAGGATGTTATAGTTGCTGCCTAAGGGACCTGGCAAATGGTTGGTTAATTAAATGATACACAAAATATTCCCATATAACCTTGCCTTTGGAAATGTTAAACATGTATCTAAAGCATATGGCATGCTGTTTGTAGAGATCCTTAAACAAAATTGGCAAAAATAGAACTGAAAACATATGGAGAAAGGAGAGGCAACTGGGAGAAGGGTTTTTGATTTAGGCCTTCAGAGGAGAAAGTGTATAATTTTCTTCTATTTTGATTTTAGCTATTGCATGGTGAAGTAGTACAGCAGCTCAGATTAGAGCTACTGTGGGCAGTTAAAATAAATACATGAAGTTAGGAGTAATATTTTTACAAGTTTGAGGAGGGTAAAGAAACTGCATCTTTGGTCTTTTTGCTTTATACAGCATCCACAGCTCTTGTAGAAGGCAAACTCAGCAAGAACTTGAAGAAGATTCTCAAGAAGATAGTGGCGAAAGATGCCCATGAGCAGTTGGCTGTGGCAGATGCCAAACTCGGGGGTGTCATAAAGGTGATAACTGGTTTCGCTGTTCTTCCTTTTGTCTCATGCTACTGAAATGATCTAGTCAGATTCCAGAGATTTTGCAGTTACTGGCAATGGATTATACTGCCAATGCTGTGTTTGCAGCACAGAGGATAGTTAATCCTTGTGTGTGTAGAGGGAAGATGCTGTCTTGAGTATACAGGTGAGTGATAGGGTAAAAACGCACTGAAGTGTTCAGGTTTGCTTGATTTCTCTCAAATATTGGTTAGAAACCCAGCAAGTTAAAAATCAATTTTCCTAATGATCCAATCCAGAAAAAGAGTGAGAGGAGGAATGAAACAAAAAACCCAAGCCAGGCAAACACATATTCCTACTAACAGATGCAGCAATAGGAGGATGGTGACTTACTGTCTTTTTGGGAGTGGGCATTGCTGTGCCTTTCTCAGTGTGCAGGCAGTCGTGCATGCCTCTTGGTCCTTGCCTGCCAGAGGAAGAAGGAGGTTCAGCGGAGGTGGACTCCCTTTTCCAGTGTTTCCCAGGTGTCAAATACCAGTTTCCCATTTCATGTCCGATTGCTCCCTATTCCACTGAACTTTATTCTGACAACCTCCTCATGCTGTTTTAGGAGACGGTGTAGGCTGCAAAATGAGGGTTTAATGTTAAAGTGAATAATAGCAAGACCTTTGAACTATTTATTCGGTCTTGTTCTCTGAAAAAGACACAAAGCCCCCAACACTCTACCTCTGAATTTTGTTTCTGTGGCCAGACTGTTTCTAGTAAACTTCAAAATCTTGAATCTTAAATTGAATGTTCTACGTAGCAGATAAGAGCATTAGTTATAAATCTGCTCTTCAAAGTGGGGAACTGGGTGTGTCACTACCTTGAGCATCAAAAATGAATGAAACTTGTGTGATCACGGGATTGCAGTGGGAAAACCAGTTATAATGATGTAAGGCTGCTGGAATAAGGACTTCAGAGGAATGTTGTGTTGTGTCTGACTGTGGACCATTGATTTCCACCCTCCAGGAGAAGCTGAATTTGAGTTGTATACACAGCCCAATGGTTACAGAGCTGATGAGAGGAATTCGCTCACAGATTGAAGGGCTCATAACAGGCCTCCCATCTCGAGAGATGGCAGCTATGTGCCTGGGTCTGGCACACAGGTGAGTTCATGGAACAGCTCTGTTTCATCCCTTGTCTGCCCCACTCCTGTGTCCCTGGCTATGCTGTGCTGAGTATGTGGCATGGTCTCCTACTCTGTAAGTTAAGATACTTTTGTATGTGAAATCTTGTTTTACAAAGGAAGGGCTTTCCAGTTTGCACCCACCCTTTAGGAAAAGGTTTCGTCTTCACCCAAAGTTGAAGTTGGTAGCTTTCCTTTCCGTGTCTCATACTTCAGGATTTTGCCTGGAATGTCTCTGGAGCAGTCAAGTGAGTCATTCAAAGCTCCTTTGCCACTAAGAGACAAGGTGGAGACCATGATTTGCTGATTTGCACCAGAATAGATACCCATATAACAGATAATGCAAATTCCCACCTTCTTTTCGCTGCCTTTTAGATTTAGTGGAGTAGTAGTTAAATACAAAGTTGTTGGATCACCATGGGATCAAGCATCCATTAGTGAGTAACTTTTTAATCCATATTTTGACATGAGCTTGTCCTGTCACGAGCTATTGGCAAGTTAGAGAAATGCTTTGCTGTAGCTGATTCCTTAAAAATATGTGTTTGCTTAGAAAATGGGCATTAATATTGAAAATGTACTTTTAAGATGCAAATCCTCATTGATACCAAGTGTCTTTCACTGTAGTACAGAGAGATTGTAAACATACATTAAAGCCAGATGGTAATGGGCTTTCTCAGACAGTGAGAATCTGTTCCAGGAAGTTTCTTTTGTTGCTTCACATTAGCATTGCTGGTATTTGCTGCTGGGGAGGTGCAGTTTTGTGGATTGCCTTCAGCCGATGCCCAACTGGAACTGCTGTTGACAAATACTTTTTGTGGGGAACCATGCAGAAAAACCAAGAGCCAATTTCCTGCCACAACATTCATGTTAAGTCTGCTGGAGGTGGTACAAGTAACCTTAACTTTCCCTTTCATCCTGATCACAGGGTGTGGGAGACACTGATGTTGGAGCTGTTGTGGAGCTTTTGTCAATGTGGCTTCTGGTCACAGCTGGGAGTAGTCAGTGGCACAGAACTGAGCTCAGTTTGAATGAACCTGTGGACAACTGTACTCATGTTAAAAAGGAGTAGGTGGGGCATATTCTGCAACATCTTAGGATGCTGATGAAACTGTATTTCTGTCTCCTCAGCCTTTCCCGATACAAGTTGAAATTCAGCCCAGACAAAGTAGATACCATGATTATCCAGGCAATTTGTAAGTATATTTAGAGCTTAAATTATTAATGGATTTCGCTTAGGATAGCTGACTTCTTTCCATTGGTTACAGAAAAGTATTGCTGTCAATTTCCTCCTAGGATGTCTTAGTAAATTGGACACTGATGTTGAGCTAGGCATAAAGTGTATCTTCTCAGTAGGGTTTTCCACAAGAAGGAACGTTTTTAAGGCAATACAATAAACTAGTGTGCACTTTTTCTTAGCATAGAAATCAGCTGAACTACAGGCAGTGTTAGTTCAGTCCTCTAAGGGCTTTCCTTCCCAACATGCCTCCCTTCTGAGTAGTGCTGGGATAATGGGCCCCACAGGACACCACTTTCTGACCCATCATTTAGGTGCTGTCTTGTATAGAGAGCAATGTAGAAATAGACTCTTACATCAGGCATGTAAAACACACTGCAGTGTGTAGTGCTACATTTTGTGTCCTTGCTTTCTAAATGGAAAACAGACTAAAATTATTAAAGCAGCTAGGGAAGCCCATTCTTCATTTTTCCTTGAACACATACACGTTATAATCTGCACGCTTGCTGTGAAGCAGTGGTGAGGAATCCTGTTTGGAATATTAATTCCCAGACTGTTGCCAATGATGAAATGTAGCTAAATTGAAATTAATGATGTAATTCAGTTCCTTCGTCACTACCACTGAGATAACAGATGGGAATGTTGGTATTGCATTAGCAGGAAATATTTTAGCCTCAGGGCTCTCTAGCAATATATGTGGTAGGTGCTCTACTCTAATAAATGATAAATCTGGTTATCTGTCTTATCTGGTAAATGGTGAGCCTGTTGGCTTTGTATTTGGTATATTTATATTATAACAGCAACTAAAAGGCTTGATTTTTTAAGTCAAGTAATGGAATACAAGATCAGTTTGTTACCATTACAACATGTTTTCCTTAAAGTTAATTGGATGGCTACATTTTACATCAGCCTGGTGTGTAACACTTCAGCTGACTGAGAGGAAGCATAAGGGGCTGCTAGTCCCCTTCTAGGGAATGTGCTTTGCAGCTGTTAGGGAGTGTGTCTAAGACAGTCCCACTGATAAAACTTTGAGGCCACACTCATGGGAATTCTAACATTTCTATAGTATTGTACCTGGTATTATGCAGTTCTCTGAAACATAAAGACTTATAGTGTACTGCAGTTTGGTTTATTCCAGTATTTATAGAGTGGAATACTTCAGTAAATCTCCCTTTACACTACTTAAATTTGTTGGTTTGAGAGTATCACATTTTTAGGTTACCCTTTTAGAAAAATAACTCCATTCTTCTTTCTTTTAGCGCTTCTTGATGACTTGGACAAAGAACTGAATAACTACATCATGCGCTGTCGGGAGTGGTATGGTTGGCACTTCCCTGAACTGGGCAAGATCATCACGGATAACCTCACATACTGTAAATGTGTTCGGAAAGTCGGTGAGTCGTGCAGGCAGCCCAACCTGCGGAGGAGCTCGGCACTGTGGGGACCCGCTCACTCACTCATCCAGCTCATCTTCACCCTGAGCAGTGCTGCCTTCAGCAGCAGAGTAGATGGGGCCAGGAGGAAAGGAGGGTGTGTTTGCATCTAGATGTTGATGCAATTTGCCATTTGGAAGCTTAAGTGAAAGCTAACGCCGTATCACCAACCAGTCCTTCATGGATTACCAGCAGATCTTTGAATCACAATTAGTCAGCAGACTAGTTTGGAAATTAGCTACTAAAAAACTGATGTAAAGAGAAGTGTTGCCTGTCTCTGGATGTTTTTGGAGACACCAGGCGCTAGAATTTTTCATAAGAGCAGAAAGAATGACTGCTATATTTTGGACACCTGCTTCATCTCTTGGGCTCATGTGCTTTGTAATAATTTTTTTTTTTGGTTGGTTGGTTAGTTGGTTTTTTGTAATAATGAAGTTTGCAGTCCAGAGAGAGACTTGTGGTTTTAAGGAAGCTTTTTTTTCCCCCAGTTGCAGAAACAATTAATTAGATTTGGTTAGTGGTAAGTGACTGTTTGCTTCATGGAATTCTTTTCTTGTAATATTGTGACTGAAAATTTTGCAGCAACAAGCTACTGAAAAGGTGAAGTATGCAGTGCTACAGAATATGGGCTTTCTGGGTTTTTTTTCTAGTTCGAAATTTAATATTTCCAACCATTCCTAGCTGGTATAAACATAAAGTCAGAACACGGACATATATTTTAGGAATTCAGAATAGTGTGATGGCAGACTTGACTCACTGTTTTTATTTTGGCCTTTTATCTTCATCTGTTTCTGGGCTTTTTTTACTAGTTCATCTCGCCCCCAGCACAAACATGCTTTCATCTGTCCCCCACAGGAGACAGAAGCAATTTTGCTTCTTCTGATGTTTCTGACATCCTACCAGAGGAGATTGAGGAGGATGTGAAGGCTGCCGCTGAGATTTCCATGGGGACAGAAGTATCAGAAGAAGATATAAACAACATAATCCACCTCTGTGATCAGGTATGTACACACAGATGGATAACAGAGGGACTCTAGGCATTTCAGAGCCACTTCAGGAGAGCTTTTCCCAGGGCGGTGCTAACACTCTTGTGATGGCAGTGATGATTCCTAGATTGTTGCTTTCCTGATGTTCAGACATGAGGGTGCACAGTCACTACCTCATCTGAGCCATCTCAGGCTGTTGGTGTCTGCATAAGGCCTTCTGAAAGTGGCAGTCTTACTTCTGAGAGGAATTTTGCTATCATCATGCTTTTAAGTATTTGAGATAATGGTATTGTATAGTGATAAACCCTGGGAGCACTGAAGCCCCAAAAGAATTAGGAGTCCTACCCTGCTCTTGTCTGGGCTGTGTGTGAACAAACACCCTCTGACTTCAGCTATGCTAGTTGGATACTTTTGTGGTATCCAACTGGATACTTTTACCAGGGAGTGGCAGGGTTAGGAGTTCCTGTTCTTGGTCTAGACCAGGCTGCTTTTTTTATGTGCATTCTAATTGTGTGTATTTGTATGGAACAAGTAAAGAGCATGTATCCCATTTCAAGAGAATGGTGGCAAAGATTTATGTAAAAACTGAATGTTTCAAGGTTTTGTCCTAAAGAAAATGTCCTTACTAAGTATTTTTGTTCTGCTTCACTGTCTTTGGCATGTTGTCAGCTCCTTTATCAGGAGTTTTGCTGAGAAAGTAAGTTGCATAAGGGAATAAGCAGTACAGATCCAATATACTCTGTTCTGGGAATATGCCCTATATAAAGCTTCCTGTAACTCTATCTCTTAGCTGTTTGCATTTTGCAATTTATTAGTCTGCTATGCTGGAATTCTCAGCACTTCCTTGTGTCAGTATATTTATCTCTTACTATATTTTGGTTGGCTAATACTGAGTCCAGTAACCAAACTCTGTCTGCGCCAGGTGATTGAAATCTCTGAGTATCGGACACAGCTCTATGACTACCTGAAGAACAGAATGATGGCCATTGCTCCCAATCTCACTGTCATGGTGGGAGAACTGGTGGGAGCAAGGCTTATCGCTCATGCAGGTGGGTTGCAGTGATCAATGTAAATAAATCTTAGGTGACCTCATCAGAGGTTTTCTCCGAGGAGCTGGCCAGCTAAAAGCATTATGAAAGACCTGGTGAACATAACATGGTAAATGGGGTGAAGGCAGCACTTCAGGAATATTGAGAATACTGACATGAGCTTGGTAGTAGTCTGTTATGATGAAATTTTCAGTTGGCCTGAATTCTTTTTAGAATATGAGGGCAACTTAAGTCACTACTTCTGAGACACTGAGCCTCCTGCTGATAGTTCAGTCACATCTGAGGTAAAAAACCAACATTAGGTGTTTATAGTCAGACTGTCTCAAGGTAGCAGCCTTATTTCAGTGATCTGTGCTGCTGTTCTGTGATGAAATGTTCTTGCTTTCAGACCATCAGGAGTAGACATTAGTGGAATATGTTTTATTAAGCCAGCATTCTTTGCTGATGCTCACATCAAACCAAGACAGTTGAGGCATGAAAGACTGAAATGGTTTACCTGTCCTTCAGTGAACAAATGAGAAACAGCTCTGATGAAAATAATGCCTCTGAGCTTCATATACTATTCAAAAGCAGGAATCTAGCCTAGCTGCTCCTCTGACAAATTACTCTTGCTGTGTCACCTCTGTCTAGGTTCCCTCCTGAATCTGGCCAAGCATCCCGCTTCAACGGTTCAGTTACTGGGTGCTGAGAAGGCACTTTTCAGGGCACTGAAGACTAAAAGGGACACACCTAAGTTTGGCCTTATCTATCACGCCTCCCTGGTGGGACAAAGCAACACCAAAAATAAAGGAAAGGTAAGTTGCATAGTTCTTTACTAGCTTGGCTTTTTCCCAGAACATGAATATCTTGAACTTCATGATGGTGTGAGTTTCACAGTGAGGCTCTTTCCGTGGCTTGCTTTACTGTATTGCTTTATGATTACATGGAAAATACCACTGTCCCACAAATCTTTGAATATCTGTTAAAAAAAAGTGAATGGGATTGTCCATTTGACAAGTCTGAGCAATAACAGATGTATTCCTGCTGAGTTGGGATGTAACACAGGCGTTCTTAAGGGGTATGTTCCTACTTTCTTCTATGTGATAGTAAACTAAGGTGTTAAAGGCTTCAGTCTTGCTTGGAAATTGGACTCTTTGTGCTAAAGTAACTTACAGCTCAGTTTTAAAGCTTAGTCTTTCATAATGCAGGTGGATGAATATGTATTTGAACTGTGGACAAAGCTGGAAATTACACCTCATACTAGCCTGATCTAAAGGTTGGGGTAGAGTAGGATATGTGTAACTGACTTGCTGTCTCAGACATTTCCCTTTATTTATCAAAGAAGTAAGGTGTTACATTAACAGTATTTTAGTGTTGAAAGAATGATACACTAATAATTTTTTGGACTAAACACTGCTAGTTAATGGCTGCTTCGTTCTTTTGTACGTGGGTGTGGTTTCCAGATCAGTTGCCTTATGTTAAGTCGTAGCATTTAATATTATTTTCGGTTTTTCCAGATTTCACGAATGCTGGCAGCAAAGACTGCCTTGACTATTCGTTATGATGCCCTTGGAGAGAATACCAGTGCTGAAATGGGAGCTGAGAACAGACTAAAAGTAGAGACAAGACTGAGGCTTTTGGAAGAGAGAGGGGTAAGTCTTGCAGAGAGCTGCATGAAGGTGACATTCTTGTTCAGGGTAAGGTTTTCTGACGCACTGCTTTCTGGCTCTTCTCACCCATTAGTGTGCCACTCTTGCCCTGTAGTTTTCTCCCAGCTTTGGCTGGAGTGGCTGCGTGTGTAAGTTGACTGCAGGCATTTTTGTGTCAGATTTTCTTGTTTACGGATCTGTCTTCATTTGCCTTGTACTGAAAAATCTTGATAGTGAACAAGATTAGTAAGATCAGACCTTTGCATTCCCTATATCTCTATGAATTGCAAAGATAGGGTTATTACATCATAGTTTCTTTCTCTTTACCGTAGAAGGAGGATTTGTGTTTTCTCCCCGCCTCATGTTTTCCCCCTTGGTTCCCCAGAATCTGGTGATGCTTAGTTGTAGGGAGCTTTCTCTGTAGCTAAAGCAAGATGTTATTCTGCAAATTGCTGCACTGTCCTCCCACTACCTGATACATTTCCTGGTGCTCCACACCTGCTGTCCCATGTTACCATCATCACAGCATGCTGGGAGAACATAGGGTCCTTTTCCCCTTTTAGATGGCATGCCTGCTGCATGTGATCTTGTGAATGACAACTAGGTTCAGCCTTCCAAGCTAGAAGATCTGATGCCAGTGCTCTAGTACTGGCATCACTAGAACAGAAAAGAAAAATCCAGAAAAACCTGCCCACTCTCTTCATGGGAGGTTAAACTTCCCATCGGAACAAAGGCAAGGAGACATGTTAACACCAAAAGACAAATGAGTCCAGTACACATTTAATTTACTTTGGGGCCGGTGTTGTGGTTTTAAGGTTGGCTTTATGCCACCTGTAGGGTGATACCTGCCCTGACATGCAGTTACTCTTGCTAAAGGGAAAAAAGTGCACAAATTTGAGCTGCTTTTGGGAATTTGGAGGTATGATGTTATGTGTCTGTGGTATATTTGATCCAGTAGTAGATGCCCTTTACTTGAATTGGGCTCTTGAAGAGCAGCATTAGGAAGGCCATTCTCACCTCAGCCTTCCTCACCTCAGTTGCACTCCCTGTTGCTACTCTACACTCAGGTGTAAAACTGGTGCAGGTACACAAGAGCCTGACCCATAATATATGTCTGTCCTTCCATTTTTAATTCCTTTCAAGACCTGTAGAACTTGTGTTGTGAATTCTTGTATTTATGAGTAATTTGTTTTTCATGTCTAAATTTTTCTTGTAGATAAGAAGAATAAGTGGCACTGGAAAAGCTTTGGCCAAGACAGACAAGTATCAAAACAAGAGGTGAACAGTTTTTCCTTTCAGCTTGGCTGAGTAAAAATAACTCTCCATGGTTTTATTTCTGAAAAGGTTTTTGGTTGTGGGCTGGTTTGACTTAAGATCTAGAAAACATTTTCTGTGCTTTTTAAATATGGATAATAAGTTCTGTTGCTAATAAGAATTTCCTTTTTCCCAGATTTTGTAATAGTAAATTACTGACATCATCAGATAGCAAGTACTTTAGGAGCTGCCAGCAGCACCCCAAAAAGCTAGGTGTTGATATGTAGCAGCTTTATTTAATACAATTCTGAATGAAATAAATTTGAGAAAATCAGAGTTTGAATTAATTTCTTTGACATAAAAGTTGTCCTAGAGACTTACTTAGACATTTTATGAAAAAAAGGAAAAAAGCAGGCACCACTTGTTTTAAGCAAAGCTTCGTATCCTTGTTTGAGTCTTGTATATAATAAGTAACACATCTTAAGCAATAGATAAGGTCTGTATGTTCTCTGGACACTGTTAGAACAGTTTCTGGTGCCCAGAGTGACACTGTAAACTACAACTGGGGCAGCTGAACATCTGAGGATTTGAGCAGGGTGTTATTAGTCTGCGCTGTGACATCCGGGTTTATCGCTTCATTTGGTTGCAGGCTTCTTGCTTAGCTTGGCCTGCTTATTTTGCTGAGCCTTTGGTGTAGAGAGGGCAAGAGCTCAGCAAAACCAGGGCTCAGTGCTCATTCTGTGAGGAAGAAATAGCACTGTTGCACCCATCTGCAGCCCCCAAACATCTTTCTGGAGCCTAGCTGCAGCTTTTATTTCCATATGCCAGGCATTTCCACGTGTAGTGACGGCTGTGATTTCTGGAGCAGCTTTTGCAGACAGTGTCAGTCAGTAAATGAAGCATCGGGGTGTGTCAGAAGGCAGGAGCTGAGGGAGGAGGATGTTGTGGAGATAACATGCGTGCTGGGGTTTGACCTCTTGAAATGAGGAATCGTGAACTGCTGCCAGGACATGTTTCTGCTGTTAGACATGCTTTGCAAACGTGTCTAGGCTTGGGGAGAATCTGAAGATAGTTCGTGGCTGTTTGGCATAGTCTGACTGCCTAAAAGGGAAACAGTACTTGTCATACTGTCCTTGTAGTACAAAAATGGCAGTACTGCTATATGGGGATGCTCGAAGGGCTAAAATTGTGTTTCAAGGAGATTGGCAAGAATCTTAGTCTTTGTATGGAACCATGGATTTTGTATGAATTAACTAAATCAAATTAATATATCAGAAGTTAAATGTGAGGTAGTTTTTAAAGATGAGATTCAAGTGAAATATTTCTGTATGCTTTCCAAAAAAGATGCAAGAGATGCTATATTTGTTTTGTGGTTTTGGTTTCAGTTTTTTTGTTTTGTTTTTACTTAGCAGCAGTATTATGGCAATGACAAGGTAACCAGTGAGCTCTCACTTGGGTTTAACTGAAGCAGAGTCCACTGTTTGCAAAAGGCTGTGTAATCAATTTCTGTAAACCAGTATGCAGTGTTAATACCCATAAGAATAATTTCCCATGCTTAGGGGATGAGTTGATGGTACTGTGTGCTGGCATTACCACATGCTTCCCAGTCCAGTCTCTTCGCTTCAGTTGCTTTTACAACCTGTGCAAGGTAGCTACTTCAGATTCCTGTTTTGGAAGAGTTCAGATGTTCATTATGTGGCTGGGGAGGAAATATTTTAGACTTAGTGTTTTAAAACTCCTTTCTTCAGCAAGAACTCTGTTCAGAAAAAAACTGCTTTATTGCTATTTTATGATTCAATTGCCTAAGTTCTAATTAAAGAGCACTGAATTTCAGGGTGGCTGGTTCTCTACAGCCTGTAGAGGGGTTTGGGACTGAACAAATGAGCATGCAGTAACTGAGAAGAGGTAGTTTCAGACACAGATTGGATATTTGAATGTCCCCTAAAGTTAGTGATAGAGGTGGTACAGCAGTGAGCCATAACAGTTACCCTGCCTTGTGGGTTCATGCTCTCTCAATGTAATGGTGGAGAGGCAGTGTAGAAAAAGCAAAAGTAAAGCTACTTCTAATGCTCTGTGTGTGTGTGTATTATTATCCCTAGGGTACAATTTAGGGTAATATACCAATACAATACACTAATATACCAAATGGTGGGGAGCTGTGTCCTTGTGACCATACGGCTGTGCTGTGTAGGCTTTCAGCATCAGAGAATTTAATAGGTAATTAAAGTGCTCTGCAGAGCTTTGAACAGGTATAAACCAGGATCAAACTCCTAGTTAACTGGTATTTTCAGATCAGACAGTTGTACTTTGTGGAGTATTTCTTCCTTAGTCATGATTACTGAAAAACTCTCTGTGTATTGGAGGAAGGGCCTCACCACCTCTAGATGCTTTGTTAGCTGAGCAAGATTGATTTTCAAATATTCTTGACAGGTTGTGTTGGAAAGTTTATGATCAGCTGCAGGATCTTACCTGAAAGTTTGCAGTTCTCACTACATAAACTGACTTTTTTCTTCATTACAGCGAAATAAAAGTATTTGACCCCTCTGGTGACTCTACACTTCCTGTTGTTTCCAAGAAGCGCAAAATTCAGGAGGTGGATGAACAAGACACAGAAGTTGCAGTGAAAGCAAAGAAGTTCAAAGCAGAGATGAAAGGTTGGTGGCTGAACCTGTGCTGCTGGCATGTCACTATTTGCATTGTGCAGTGAGGCTTAGCATTAGCCAGCCCCAGTACATTCTCCTTGGATATGACAGTGTATTTAAAAAACGGTAGTGATCCTTTACAGACTGACACCAGACTGCAATCAATTTACAAACAGTTGTAAGCGTATAAGAACATTTTAAAACAAACTCTACTCGTATTCTTGTAGAATTTCTTGCTCAGCAGGTTTGTATTTAGTATCTTGAAGACAGAAAAGCTGCTCTGTAAAACCAGAACTTGCCCTATTTTCTTTCAAGAATACTGTTTATACTGTCTAGAAATGTTTTCTGGCATGTTTCAACATATAAAACGGTCAGATTTGGTGTGAAATAACACTTGGAAATTTGTCTGAATTTATGTAATACATAAACAATTGTTATTCTCTGGGGAGCTAAAACTGAACTATGGTCACATTTGATCTTTTCTTCTCTGATAAGTTACTGTGTGAGGAAATAATCTAGTTTAACATTATGGTTCATTTTAAGAAACATTCTGTTCTCACCAGTGTGTAACTTGGGAGGGGAAAAGAAGATGACTTAAAGTCACTTCTGTGAGATCCAGAGCTGGATCTGGGCATGAACTATTCACAATTTTTGCCAGCTACCCATGCCTGCAGCAGGTAAGGGCTGTCAGAGTCTTCCCTTTCTGCCCTCTCTGCTGCTCTATTCTGGAGGATCAGAGTGTAGATCTGCTGGTTCAGTGCCTCTTCGTGCTCAGGTGATGCTGAGGTGTGATGATTCCAGACACTACTTAGTTCATGGCATCTGTGTACATGGAGGGACCCGCTTGCAGGAACCTAAACTTAGCTGAGAAGTAAAGTTACACTGGAGGGAGAATCCTTAGTGCTGTAAAGCTGAGATCTGTGCTCCAGCTTGTTCTCTTATACTTATCATAATGAGGAAAGGACATGAGCACTTTGGAGGCTTGAACTTTGCCCATTTGCTTTTGGAGGCTGTGGGTGTTCTCACAGCTACTGCCTTTGATTATCTTTTGAACTAGCTTCCTTTCCTATAGCCAGAATTATTCCCTTGGGCTTCCCTTGCATTATCAAAGCAAGTGTTGACATCTCACAGGCATGAGCTCGTTGCAGGTGAAATACTATGTTGATTTCCAGCATGCTCTTTGGTAATTTGAGTAGGATATTTCTGTTCGTAGTTATATTATTCAATGGGTTGTGCTTTTGTACACAAAGCTACTTGTGTTTGCTTCATTTACTTTATTCAACACTGATCTTTCCAGGTTTGGGGGTCGGGTGGAGCTTAGCAGGCCTCCTTGAGCTGGAGATAGTGTCCAGAATACTTGTGGACTACTGAAATCTGTGCTGTTTGGCTGGTTGTTTCTCACATTTTCCCAAACCTGAAGTACAGGCCTCAGATGTGTTGCTTTTCTTCCTGAAAAGATAGATCGTTCTTCAAATGTATGGTTAATAGCTCCTGCTTTTTCCCAGTTCTTTGTATCAACTGGGTCATTTTATTTGACTGCCTGGGTATTAGTGCTAAATATGCCAGTTGCTTCAGACTATAGAATCAATGTTTTCAGAGAGCTTATTCATCTTGTGTCACCTGTATGCAGAACTAATCCCTTCAACCTGTCCTCTCATACCCTTTAAAATATCACTGCCTCACATTTGCAAATTGTATTCAAGCACCCAGCATGGGTA
This sequence comes from Pomatostomus ruficeps, assembly GCA_013400735.1. Classification (NCBI taxonomy): domain Eukaryota; kingdom Metazoa; phylum Chordata; class Aves; order Passeriformes; family Timaliidae; genus Pomatostomus; species Pomatostomus ruficeps. Next base: position 45,303 of record VYZT01023780.1, on the reverse strand, counting down.
CGTGGATTTCCCTAACACCTGCTAGACAGAGCATAGCCTTGCTATCTTCCTGCATGATTTCTATGATTGCACAGTGTGCTGGAGGGGGCTTGGTGGTCCTAGAAGGTTGAGTAGCTCAGCAAATCCCATAATACACAGAAGAATGCAGAGGAGGTCCCACATTCAGATTTATGTTGCATGTCCACTTGAATATGCATATGAGCCTTTAATGTCTGCTGTTCTTGGCTCTATTGTCTTTTGCTGCAGTGCTCTATTCAGCTTTTGCCTGGTCAGAGATAACACATCCAGACAGTGTGTTGTGCAAGAAGTCTCTGCCCCGTCCTTCCCCATGCTGTTTGTGCAGCTGCATGATAAATGGGGATGGTGGAAAAGTAGTCCCAGAAAAAAAAGGCATTCTTCAGCCAGAAATTTTTATTTGGTTTGTATTACAACCGCAAGGTAAAGGATAGGAAAGAGCTGGGAAGCTACCACTGAAAAGTGTTGGTCAAACCATTGCTTTTAATATCTGTTGTAAAGGGGGACAGTATTTTGCATTATGCTAGCCTGAAGTGTAAATGTTACTGCAAGATGAGATGAGATGTGTGGAGTTTTCTCTCTCCCTGCTTGGGGTGCATGAATGGCAGTAACTTGAGTGGGAACTGGCAGGGGGTTGGGGGTCGAGATATGACTTCAAACCACATTCACCTTGTATACCCGTCAAGAAACAAAGTGGAAGGACAGTGCCTGAAAGAAGTTATAATCCACTTAAGGAGCTGTCTGTTAAAACCTGTTTTAGTGTTGGTGAAGGGAAGGAAGGCAGGAGTTTTTGTGACTGGTCTCTGAAGTTGAGTGTGGCCAGACAGAATGCATACCATCAGCAGGGCTAGCCAGTGCCCCCAGGAAAGCCTTCAAGCCTGCATTTAGCATCAGGATGTAGTAGCAGTTAGTGTCTTGGGAAGGTATCTCTCAAAAAGAGAAATATCTTACATTAATGGAGTGAACCCTGCAAGATACAAAACCTTAAATGATAGCAACAGCTTGACAGGATGTCTTTATTGATAGGCAGCGTGACTTCAATCTGTACATGTGGAGCATCATCTGGAGGAGGGAGGGTAGATCAGGACATCAGGTTTGCGTGTAAAATCTTGCACAAAAATACTGGAAAATGGGTGAGTGGAACTACTGCTGGTGATGTCCAGCACTCACAGGGCCGTCAGTCAAACTGCTCTTCAGGGTGCTGCTTTCTGTGCCTCTGTGCCTGATAGTCAGAGCTCTTGGTTTCCTTGTCAGCTGCTATGCATTGCAAAGAAACCCCACTGGCCTTGACTGACTTAGAAGTATTGCACCTAGAGGGAAAAGACCGGCACCCCTGGAGCCTTTATCCTCATTCTGGCCAGATACAAATATGTGAAGTCTTGTGATGAGCTTTGCTGGAAGGCAGCATCTGAAATCTTCAGGGAGGGCTCTGCTGGCTGCTGTGAAAAGTGACAGTGCCTGTGAGTGCCCAGTGCTTCATCTGCGCTGTAAATTGTGACAGGTTCCACTGGCTGGTGTGTCAGACTTGATGACATGTAGGGCAATAACAAGAAATTATTTTTTAAAGGTTACCACCCAACATTTTTCTTGGAAATAAATATCTTACCAACCCAACTGAGTAAAAACATGTTGCATAGCAAAATACCATGTGTATGCTCCTGTTATACTGTTTTTAATGTAGTTTATGCTTATTTTTCAGCTACTTTTTATTTCTCCAAGTCATACATAGGGAGGTGAGGATACCTATTTTTGTACCTGTTTTGAATGCCTTACGCTTGCACACTTTCCTCTGTGAATTTTGTGTATGGCGGAAACCACTCAGTTACATTTATCAGTTTGTTTATCTGGAATCTTTTGCTGTTTTGCTTCTGGTGTGTTTTTTAATGTCAGAAAACTGCATGTGTTATCTGGATGTATTCTTTTGTAGACATGTCTAGAAATTTTTTACCCTGAAGCCAACTTTTTTTATCTAAAGCTAATGTTAGAGGCAAAGTTTGAAGTGTATTTTTGACTCATATAATGCTTCTTCTGGCGTGAGGGACTAAACTTGTGACAAAGTGCAGTCAAGATGTTAGGAGGTTATGTGGTTTGGGTCTTTTTTTGTAATTGAACTTTTTCTTTTTGTAAGTGGTGAGTGAGTGTTCTTGAAAATGAAATTGATTCTTTCCTGGGGGACATATGGTGAGAAAATGATGTCTTGAGTCATACCTCTAGTAGCAACTGTACATACCACAAACACCACTGTTTTCAGCATCAGTTTTGTAGCTACTGAAGGACAGTGGTTGCTACATCATTAACTTAGTCATGAGTACTGTGTGAAACTCGGTATCCAGCACTGACTCAGCTGTGCAAATAAATTTAGCTTGGGTATGCTCCAGTAACAGCCTGGCTGCTGCATAGCCTGTCAGCTTGGTAATGATTTCTGCTTGGTTTCTTTACCTCAAGATTCCTGAGACTGTGGGATGTATTCTAGGAAGTGAGTGGTAAATCACAGTTCCATTACCACTGTGATTAGATAGGGCAGCTGTTGATGAATAGTTCTGAAAAGTAACTGTAAGGTCATTAGTAAATCTTTCCCTGGGTTGACATTCCTCTCAACGTAAATAAATAATATTGTAAATAACTCCTGTCATCCAGGACAGGAGAGCATTTCTGCATTAAATGCTTTACATTGCATTGAGATGTTTGTGTTTGGCAGTCTAAACAGTAAAGAAAACTGGTCTGCTTAACAAAGTTCCAACATCAATATAGAGTAATCAGTTGTGAACAAGCTACTGCTGGCTAAATGCATTTCTAAGGTGGGATTTAGAGTTCTTTTGCTGCTCCTGTGTTGCTGGTAAAAATACTTGCCAAACTGTGGACACGTCTCTTTTCCAGTGGAGTACTTGAAGGTAATTTGGCAAACAAATGAAAATGTGCAAGCTTGTTTTAAACTCTGGGAGCAGCATATAGGAATACTGTGATGTGAATTCACCAGATGTGTATGGTGCTTGTCTGAACACTGTCACTTGTGTCTTAAGTAGCTGTATATTTTGATTTTAGCAGGGAGGAGTCATGCAGGTAAGGGCAAGGCAGAGGGTAAATAGGAGTCATTGCACCTTCTGACATCTCATAGTGTTTACTTTTGCAGTCTTAATAAGTGACAACCTGTCTTTCATTTTTGTTCTTTCGATGAAACAGAAGGGACAGCTGTACAAGATGGTGAACCTGTCAAAAAGAAGAAAAAGAAAAAGGATAAGGAAAAGCAAGTTGAAGAAGAGGAGGTACTGAGTGAGGAACTCCCAACCAGCCCCATAATTGAGGTAAGGCAGAATTGCACAGCTACCTGATCCTTTTTGGGAATGTGTTCTCTCCAAAACATAGAGCGTAGAGTGAGGGGTGGGGAGAAATTCTTGTATGTATAATCCATAGCATGCAAGTTTTGCTCTAGGAACTTTGTTTTGTGATACCCATCATTGTAATGTCTAAGGAGATTTGCATTACAAAATTAGATCTGGGAAGGTTGTAACTGCAATGCCTCCATTACTCTCCTGTCCTCTGCCCACCCCCAGGTGTAGCCGTCTTTCTGTTTGCATCTTTTCTAGTGGGAACAGTGTCCCTTGGTGCCAATCCAAAGGCATCTGTCTCGACTTTGGGACTTGTAGGCAGCAGAGGCTGTACCTGCTGATGTGGTGTCTTCTAGCAACAGTAGAGCAGATGGGACCAAACCTAACTTTCTGCTCAGTTTTGAAGTCCTGTTCTTAACAGAGGGTTTAATTTTCTGCCCTTTGTGTATGTCAGCTGCAGGGCCTGAGGGCAGTGCTGGGCTGTGGCAGCGTGGCACAGCTTCCCTGCCCCCTGTGCACAGCCAGTGCATTTGGCAGCTGAACAAGGACATCTCTTGGGTTGTGCTCTGCGGAGCGGGGCAGCTGAGGGATGCTTTGGGTGTGAGCCCTGTTGCCTAGCTACACATGTTGGTTTGCTTTTCCATTATGCTTTGCTCATGGCAACATTTGTTTGTTTGCAGAATACAGAGAAAAAGAAGAAGAAAAAAAAGAAAATGAAAGATCAGGGTGAAGACTGATGAGGAGCAGAGGAAGACACTGGCCCTTGGACAGCTGCTTTGGAGTAGCATCTCTCAACATAATTTGTTTAGCCTCTTGCTGTAAACTAACATCTCTGTGTTGCAAGAGGACAAGGAGATGGGTTTGATAGCTGTCTTCTGTCTGGAACAGGATACCCTGGTGTCTCTGCTAATTAGGAGGATTACTGGTTTCTTTTGTTTAAAAGCTCGCAATAGATCCTCTTTTCACAACCAGTCTCCACTGATAAGGAATAAAAACATTTTTATGGAGATTTTGTGCCTTTGTCTTTTAACTTGTTTGCTGGTTTTCTAGCCATTATTAGGACTATTTCTAAGATGTATTGTTTAAAATGACTGATCAGTTCTAAAGTTCTGAATGTGTAAATGTTCTGTTGCAGTTTATTCTCTAAAGATTTCAGAGGTTGTCATATTCTTAAATTCTCCATAAAATGGATACAAATATCAAAGATGCTTTGAACAACTGAGGTGTGTTATTGAGTCTGCACTGTAGTTCTCTTGATAAAGCCTTTTTTAAGCATATTCCAGATGTTTTGGTTTTGCTGCACTGGCTAACAAAATTCAGATGCATGTTTTGAACCAATGTGAGGTAGCTTTCAAATTGCTTCATGGTGATTGTAGCAACTTCCCTCACTTGATTTAAAAACAGAACAAAACAAAAAAACCCAACAAAAACCACTAAAACACCCAAAAAAACCCTGCAAAAAAACCCACAACCACCAAACCTAGCCCAAGGCAAAATTACTTGTCCAGCTATCTGATAATGTAGCAGAAAGACAAGTGTTTTATTAGTAGCAGAAATCAGCCATTTGCTAATTCTGCCGTTCTTGTGGGAATACAGATGCACTGAAGTAGCATCATGTGACCAAGACTCTAAAGCTCTTACGGTGGAAAGGGAAGCAATTTTTTTAACTATGCTTAGCACTCAGTTTATTAATTAAGGGTTGGTTTTTTTTTTCCCCTAAGTGTAGTAGTAGAGTATTACCTAAACAAAAATCAGTTTCTTCAGCTGGGTAACATTTGGTAGCTCTGCAGCCAGTGTAGCTGGTGCTTTTCTCTGGAATACAGCTCAGTGAGCAGCTCTTTGGTACTGAACTGCCCATGGCTTATGGCTTGTTAGTGCAAGTGGATCCCTGATGAGATTCGTAATAAGTTATTAATGCACTGTTCTGCCACTATCAAGAATATGAACTGCCTTTTTTTTCCCCTCAGGAAGGTTGCAGTGAGTTTAACTGCTCTAATTGAGCTTGCCTGGGAATACTGATACCATTCCAGTTCATCTGCTTTTTGCTGGACAAGTAAGATTGATTTAAGCTGAAATGTTTAAATGGGCAGCAAAGGTATAAAAAAGTATTCATAATGAAATAGAAGAGTTGACTGTTAGTGCCTTTAGGTTTTTTTAATTGTAAATGCATTTTCAAACAGGAGTTCTTACCAGACATGAAGTTCAATTTCCTCTGAACTATTAATGTAGCTGCTTCTTCAAAAGTATCAGATAAATTATGTATGGGCTGTTCAGAAACTGTCTTGTATAATTTACCCTAATCAAAAAATTTATATGAACATCAGTTACTTAGTAAGCCTAATCAGTGGGATCAAAATGGAGAGAAGTTATTTTTGCATGGCCACTTTTTCCTTCCTTTTGTTTATTCTTTTGATAACAAGGAAATGAGATTCACCTCTTTCCTTATGTAGCACATTTTAGTGGTTTATCATGGCAAGCCAATGTCCAGTGCAGGCCAGCTGCCATCTCACAAGGCAGCCCATTGGAGCTCCATCATGAAGCAGCATGTCTTTCCCTCTCCTGCTCCGTGCTGGGAATGTTGATTTTAGTATCAAATTAACTAGAGTTTCTACTTTATTCTCTTTCAAAATGTGTGTGACCCAGAAATACTGGGTGGAGAAGAGGAAACAAATTTGAAGCTTTTCAGTCTTGGATAGACCATACGCTCATCTGCCATCACCTCTTTTAAGCAGGTAAAGAAATAAGTACTCTAGGTTCTAGTTTGAACTGTTAAACTCTTAATCTTCAAAACAATGAGACGCCTGTCCCAAAGGGCTGCTTCTGAAACCTTGGTAAGTGTATTTAGCTCAAGTGCTAAATATGATCAGTGAAAATAAACAGTGGTGATAGACTGCAGTCACTGGAAGCCATGTCACTGCATTTCAAGTTGCTTATCAGTTCAAGCAGATAAGATTGGTTTGCTCACGCATGGCTTTCCACAAACCATGGTCTGGGCATTTGTGTGCAGTCTTGCACCTTAAAATAATAATAAAGCCTACACTTACAGCTGGGAAGTACTACAACCTCTGCACAGAAAAGTGGTGATTCTTACCTAAGTGTGACAGGCCTTTGAGACCCAAACCTTTTATCTTTTTTACAGTAGATTTGAGTCTTGTACAGTCTCTCCTGTAAGAAGTAATTGTGCATCAAAGACATTCATGTAGAGCCTGGACTGTGGGTCCCTAGTTTTTGTAAGGGAGGTGATTAATCCAAAAATGGACCTTTTACTTTGTCTACTGATAAAGCAAAACCAAAATTCCAGAACTAAAGTTAGAGTAAGGATAGAGGCTTTGAGTATTTTGAATACAGAAAGAAGTTCGCCTGACTGATGATGACGTTTGAACGAAAACAGTGAGACCTGTTACCAAGTGGGGTTACTCTAAGCCAAAGCTAGCAGTGGAAAATGGTTGATGAACTAGGTCTAAGCCTAGAACAGAGTGAATAAGGGTGTTTCACAGGGATGGTTGGCAGTTTGAAAGGGATGTAACATGGCCTGTGCTCACTCAGCTTTTGAAAATTATTCTTGTGTTGACTGAGAGCTGGAGGGGTAGGCAGCTTTCCTTCACAGCCCACGGTGAGTTTCAATTCATGGCTGACAGTCCCCTGGACTGTACAGTTACAGCCGCTGCCAGAGGAAGGGGTTCCACACAACCTCCACCTCACTGCCAGGGACAGAACCACAAGCCCAGCCTTCTGGGAGCTGCCAGTTGCTCATCCAGTGACAGTGCAGCCTTTCTGTGTGTCCTGTTGACAACATCTCGTGTTCCCTCGGAGGGGACCAGTTCTGTGAAGTACCGGGCTGAGATCCGGGGGGTGTCCTACCTGCTTCTTGTTACTCACGCTGACCCAAAAGGAAAGTCATGCTGGCTGTCAGCTGCAAAGTGCCTGGCAAAATTAGTGATTTGGATTTTGGTTTTGGGCTTGGTTTAGTTTGGGTTGGGGTTTTTGTAAGCTTTCTGCTCATTTTTTTCTTCTTTGGAATTGAGCAGCTGTGCATTGTGCTCCCATCCCTGCTCTGCAGAATAGGCATCAGTGAGTGCAGGGGCTGCTCACTGTCTGCTTCTGCTGGGGCACCCTCTCACCAAGACATCATCCAGCTTTTCGAGTTGCTACTTAGCACCTTGAAAGGCATTGTCAGGGAAATGAGTGTTTTTTTCAGGCTAAGACTAGTCTTTTAGAAAATAGATGTTTGGGGGTTTTGTTTATTGCTTGGGAATTTGCCTGGTAGCATTCCCTGTGCATGAGCAGTTGTTTTCATGGGAGCATTGGGGGGCACAGCTGCAGCCCTGCCCTGCAGCAACCCCTCACCCCAGTGCCTACAGACCATGGTTGTGGCTTCCTTTCAGGCGTCTCCTGCTGCCTGCAGCCATCCTGCTTGCTCCAGCCATTCTGAAATTATTCTACCCACAGACACACATCCTCTGAAGGTCTTCCCTGTGTCCATGCCTATGTGCCACATCTTGTTGGGCATCAGAAGCTAAGTAGAGGGACCCTGTTTTTCCTGGCCGGGAAATGAGATGGGCAGGCACCATGTACCACTCCAGGCACTAGCTCTTCTGCTCTGGAGTGGAGAAGTTCTCCAGAGCTATCCTGGGATTTTGTGTGTCCCTGCAGTGAGAGGTGCCTGCTGAGACTGATGCAGAGACACAGAGGTAATTGCTCAGGGGTCACAAAGCCTGCCTGCTGTGAGGGATAGAACCACTGCTATTTTTCAGGTAAAACCTTCAGCTCACCCATCCCTCTCAAGCTATTTCTTCACATGGAAAATCCCACAAGTCAACTTCCTGCCGTCTGTGCCACATCCTGGTGCCTCTGTGGCCCTTCAGGAAGGCTTCACTTTTGCTGGAAAAATTAATAATTTTATTATAAATTATAGACAGCTCAGCAGTAGCTTCCTGTCTTTCTCAGGGAGAAGCACAACAGCATGTTGTCTTTTGGAGTAGCTTAGAATTTTTAGTAGAACTCTTGTCTGAGTTGTCAGGTTCAGCCTCTGTGCCTCTCCAGCCACAGGGTGTGATGTGCAGCCCTCAGCATCAGTAAGCCTTGTCCCCTCAGAGCTGGTGATGCCCTGAGCTGGAGGCTGCCTCCTCTGGCTAGCATGAAGTGCTGCCAAATGCTCCATCCATGCTTGCACTTCCTTATGCTTAATTAGCCCCTGCTGGAAGTCCAGGAGCTTCTGCAGTGAGTGCCTGTCCTCCAAGAGTGAGCCCTAGCTCTGAGCTTTCATTTTCCTTTCATGTCATTTGCACTGTCATTTTTCTTAAGCAAAAGGTTATTCCTCTTACAGCAGTGAGCACCTCTGTGTTCAAGGACACCCAAGTTTTCAGCAGTATTAATCTACAATAGATTTTCTGATGTTTAATTTCTCATCCCAGCTACTGGCCAATGGAAACAGCAATTTTATCTCTACAGAAGTCAAGCAAAATACATGTTCTTGTGCAAAATTTGTAAGCTACCCTGGACAGGAAGGATGGAACAGGACTGAAGTGCTGGGATGAAGTGGGAAAGCTGGGCTGTGTAAACCAGGAAAGGGCTCCAAATGTAAGGGGAATGAATTAGAAAAACTCTTCTTTGGATCACAGCCCGTTGGATTTGCCACTTTTAATCTCTGATCTTCATATTCCACCTCTTAAAAACTGAGATAATGCATCCCAAATCCCACAAGTGTAGAGGGCTCTCATTATCGCATTATTTATGAAACACTATAAGAGCTCTAAATAGGATGTGATGTAGAAGTGTTGTGAAGAAGAGGAAGGAAACCTGTTTGACAGCACAATGGCTGTGAGCGAGGTTGTCTAAGTCCATGATGAAATCTGTCTTGATAAAGAGCAGCCAGTCTCAGGGCAGCCACACTAAATTCCCTTGTCTTGAAAAGGAACTAAAGCTTGCTGTGCCAAAACACAAAACATTTACTTTTTCAGGGTGGCAAAAAGGTTGCTTTTGTAGCAATGTAGAAGCACGTTTAAAAATGACTTTAAAAACTAGTGTGGCACTGGTTGGGTGGGGGGCAGGATGAAAACCTGGGCTCAGTCTTTAGTGCTGCTCTCTGCTGCAGGATCAGCAAGGCCGTGCAGAATGGAAGCTACTGTGGATGGGAGACAGGCTCCTGTTTAGACAGCTGCGAAGGTAACACCATAACACTGCAGATAGAGATAAATGCACTATAATTGCCAGTTGCTCGGTCAGTGTATTGCAGCATGCTGAAGCAATCATGGGCAATGCTGTGGCAGGGGAAGGTGCTTCCTCTCCATGGCCAGCCTGCCTTGCCCCCCAGCTGGGAACAGCAGGACAGGGTAAAAAGCTTCCACTTAGTACAATTCTCCATGGCTTTGCTCACTTCACAGCAAGGAGGTGTGGGAAAGGAGGTGCCAAGCAGGGTAAGGAATGCCAACAGAGGGCTGCTGTGCCACATGCAGCGCATGAGGGGGTGTTTGAACACATCAGAGTGTTGGACACTTTCCTGTGAGACCCCTGTGCAAGAGGCCCTTGTGCTCCTCAGATGAGCCGAGGCTTCTCAAACAGGACTGACCTGGGGCCAAACCCATACCTGGTATCCTCAGGAGGCAGTTTCAGCTGCAGGGGTTGATGCAGCCAGCCCTTGTTCCTGCCTGACAGCACATCCATGCAAACAATGATATCCATCCATTAGAACCCCAGGGGGTATGGTACTTCTAGACTGTGGTGATTAAATAAAACAACCAAAGATGTGGAAATCATTTCCAGCAAGTTCTGGATGTGTAAAGCTGTCACAGGTATCAAGAGTGTAAAAACAGGAATTCAAGTTCTTAAATCTGTACTGTAGCATCTTTTAAAAATGCCATCAAAAACAAATCAAAAGAAGGCGGCTTTGTCTAGACGCTTGTTTCCTAACACCAAATGCCAGGAGTTATTGCGCCCGTACCTTTCTGGAGACTTTCTGGCTGGGGAATGTTCTCTTTCCAGAGGAAATCCTTTTAACTTTCAGCATTCAAGACTCTAATTGGGTGAAATAATAGCTTGGCACTCCCCCAAGCAATATGATTTTTATCTTTTCTGTTGTCTGCAAAAGCCTGACTTGTCCAATCCTATGAGTCACAGAGGGAACGTGGATGTCAGGCTGCCCTTGTACGCAGGGATAGGCTTCTGGTGAGACAGGCATGGGGTCCTTGCTCAGTGACCAACAGGGATCTGAAACATCCTCTACAGAGCTGCCCCCCTCTGGCCTCACCAGGGCTGAGATATGGTGTGGCTGATGTGCGTGTTTCTAGGCATCTTCATTCCCACTGAGTTATTCAAAAGGGTTTTTTGTTGGCTACTGCTCTGGTTTCTCCAGGTGACTCATCTTACAATAATTATTCATGCTTTGTCTTTGCCAAACACTAACTATTCATTAGCTTCAGCTAGTGTGTTTAGATGTTTTCAGCTGAGACTTAGATTTTGATGGTTTATTTAGCCCAGAAATAAGCCTGATAGAATAAACACTGGAGCTTTGAACCTTTTAGGCTTTTGTTTCTGTATGGTGGATTATACAAACTGAAGTACTTAGCACAGGTCTCTTTTCCTTGTTCTGGAAAAAGAAAAGACCTTGAGCCTCAGGGCACAAAGCAGCAGATTTCACTGTAAGTACTCTGCCATTCCTGCGGCCCAGGGGTGCTCTGGCACAGCTGTGGATCCTCTGGCTGGGTCCTGCTGCTCCTGTGCTCAAGGTCCAGTGCATACCAGGAACTATGGCTCACCCACTTGTGAGGACAAGGTCCTGGTTTAACTTGGAGATGCATCAGGCCAAAAAGCAGGAAGCTGGGTGGATTATCTTGTCTCGGGTCTTGTCTGGCTCGGTGAGTTTATCACCAGTCAGCTGAATTCCAACAGGGCTGCACCGGTCCCAACCCCACAGCTCCTCCCTGTGCTCTCAGCAGGGCTCCTGTGGGGCTGCAAATGCTGGTTTTTGCCTCCAGACCATGGAGAGCTGAAACCACACGCTGTGCAGTGCTGTGTCCCACCTCAACATGCAAAACTCAACTTCCCCTGGCCTCCCTGCCCTCACACCATCCTCACTGTTCAGCTGGAGACTCCATCATCCTGTTCTAGTGGCTTGGGGCAACGGAGAAAAGGCCATAAGCAAGTGGAGCTATGTAAACCAGGAAACTATGCTGCATAAAATACATGTTGGGTAGGTGGATGCAAAAAGCTGAGCTGCACAGAACTAGTCTGAGCTAAACTGGAACTAGGATTTTCCCTTGAATCCTTGCCTTGCTTGAAACAAGATGTTCAAGCAGTAAAACCTTCATCTACAAGAAGTGGTGGGCCTCCAATGAACCTTCTGAAGGTCCTTGTTCTCTTTCTACATCCATGGGACAGACTGAATGCAGGGCCTTACCCATGGATGCAATAGGAGACCAAATCTGGGAAAAGCAATCAAGCAACCAAAACAAGCAAACATTACATGATTGCATGAGTTCTGTGCTTGGCTTGCGTGCAGCAGGGGCTGCTGGGCTGGCTCTGCTGTTCTTGCTGCCTTCACCTGCCGTCCCTCCTGCAGTTTGATCACCCTTCTCCAGATTGGACCACCAAATGCTTCTCCTGCTGCCATTGTGAAACACTTACCAGGTCAGTAGCACCGCAGCTTGTTTCCTAGGTAGGTTTTGTCACTGAGCAAAGTAGCCCATGCTGCAGGTGGCCTCACAGCCAGTGTCCCACCTGCATGTTCAGGACAGTTTGCAGCCAACATGGGGTGTGGGTGGACTGTCCCAGCTCCTGCCAAGGTCCCTGGCACCCTGCCCCAGCACTGGCTGCCCAGGGAGGTGCAGAAAACACAAGTGAGTAGAGTGAGAGGGGGGTTCTTAATGCAGGACATGACATGTGCTGTGCAAGTTTGTCTCAGTCTTACTGTGCCCTTCACTGATGAGGAGCTCTTTGTCTCCTGCCAGTGCTGCTTCCCTTGGGGCATTTTTTTCCTTCTCCTTTTGCCATCTCTACAACTTGTTTTCCTTCCTGCATCTGCAAGACTGCCTCCAACAAAGCTCTGGCAGACAATCTTATCTTGAAGCACAACCAGTCCTGCTCCTTTCGCTGAAGCATGTGCCTGCTCAAACACTTGGCTGGAGCAAAGCCCTGATGGGGAGCACAGCCCCACAGGCAGCCCAGTCTCAGGCACACAAGCTCTGGCCTCGGGCAGGGGCAGGCAGAGCACGGCCCAGCAGGGAGGGCAGGAGAGGGGCAGCTGCAGGAGCTCAGCCGTAAACAGGCATTTGGAGAGGTTTGTTCTGCATGTGCCATTTCTGAAGTGGAATGCTATTAATTAAATGGGTAGGAATAAGCCCCCTTGGCTTATTCACTTGATTTGAAAGGCATTTTATTTTTTATTTATTTTTTTTTTCTTCCCCTGAGTTTGTGAGTTTAATATTTTGGTGATCAAAACAGATCTGCTCTAGAGCATCTGTGGGAAAGGGCCTCACACTTATTTTGGGAGAGGAGACAGGGGAAAGGAGATTGAGAACTTTCACTACTTATTCCTTGAAGCAGATATTCCTGATAACTAGTGCACTGAAACTATAAAAGAAAGTGCAGATACAAATAGCACCAAAATTAATTCAAGAAAAGGATCTATTCCTTTTGCCTAACCACACCTTGCAAACGAGGAAATACTTCCTCTTATGCAGAAACAGGAAGACTGTGCTGTCCTGGCTGGGACAGTCTGCAAGTCCCAGGTAATTTGCTTTGTTTATGTTGTTGGGGCAGGACGGTGAAGTCAGTGGAGCTGCAAGTGAAAGTCTTCATTCTCCAAAGGTTTGTAAAAACTTATTATCTCTTGAAAAATCAGTAAAAAACTGAGTTTCTGGGTGCGGCATTTCATCTGGATCCAGCTCTTATTGTGGTCAGTGGTGACCTTTCTGTTTGCTTTGAAGGGCTCTGGTAAACAGCCTCAGTCTTACAGGCAAATGCTCAAGACCCTTGTTCTGTAGTGAGGGTCAGAGCCTTGTTCAGGAACCATGCATCTGTTTAATCAGACTGTTCACTTTTTGTTTCTAAAGTCCAACTGATGTGCATCATTTTGCCAACGAAAAAGGCTGAGAAGACCATTTCTGTCAAATCGTGTGCCTGAAGCACAAAGCAGGATGTAAATATTCCTTTATACTAAATATCTTCCAATATGCTAGGTTGGGATTTATTTTTACTTTGTTGCTGCCTTCAGCCCTTTCTGACTGGTATTTCCTGGAGACTCCTGACAATTTCCAGCAACAGGCAGCGAGAGCAGGCACATCTCCCGCTGGTCCTGGTGAAGGTTTTGCACAAGGCTTGATTAGATGCCAGTGGTGGTGGATGATCCTCCAACACTCCATGGTGTTGCAGTGAGTCACAAGTGCAGGTGCTATGGGCACCAGAGCCTGTGACAATGAAACAAATGTACCTGTGCAATCTGAAGGCACAATCTAGGATATAATCTGAAAGTAACTCCAGGCATTAAAAAAGAAAAATTGTTATGTCCCACACCATATCATCAACTGAAAAAAAGAAAGATAAGTCATTTTTCTGGGGTTTGGCTGACTCCTGGTATACACATTTGTAGGACCTGTTTATTTTCCTTTGTTTTAGCAGAATGTGTAGAAACTCAGGCTGATAATAGCTGAAATGCCGATTTATTCACATCAGTCTCCAAGCTGTCAGAAATATCAGCTAGCATGAGACTTGAATAAATCACTGGAGCTCACAACTCTGACACTGACAGTTGAACAACTGCCATTTGCTGAGGTCAAAGCTGCAAAAAAGAGCTTCAAGTGCATTTTTATCCTACAAAAATTTCTGAATGTAGAGTAACAGAATCTGTGCTTTCTCTGATTTCTCAATCAAATTTGCTCAACATGCAACTTAAACATCTGGGTTTCCTTTGGCTGTCAGCTGTTGATTGCCATCCCCACATGATGCCCTGACCTTCAGAAATTGCTGCAATGAACTGTTTTGCCTACCCATAGTCGAGTTTCATGCCTGCAAAAGATGCAGGTCTTGCTTCTTTTCTATTTCTAATTCACATATCTTCTTTCTGGTCCCTGTGCTGTCAGCTCAATGGCAGAAACCACAGGAAATGGTGCCCTGTGAGGGCAAGTCCCTTGCAACAGCAAGTCCTGCCCTCATCTTTCCAAATTAATGAATTCAGATGGGGAGAGATGGGGACCCACATTGACCCGCATGGGAGCCCGTATCAGCCACCCCTGCTCTGTGCTGGGGAAGGGTTTGGGCCAGCTTCATACAAGTTTTTGGCTAGACTGGTTCTGCAAAGCAAAAATGACTGTCCTTACTCTGAAAAGTAGTGCTGCCATTGCATCACATAAACAGATCATCAAAACCCTTTAGCTGAGCTGTGTGAATCATCTCAAGATGGTGCCTATAGGAAAGGGAAGCCAGCTTGGTGATGTCTTCTTCTGGCAGCTACTTCTCTAAGAAGGACCATGATGTCTGTGTGCTCTCTCAGGTGCCAGTTATATAGGGAAGACAGTTTTGCTTGTCTTTCAAGGACTACAGTTAAAAAGTGGTTTTATGCTTTATGCAAAGGTGGATTTTTCCCATGAACATGCTTATGAAAACAAACAAAGAATCCAATATTCTTCTCGGGAGCAAGCCCCTTACCCGAAGCCACACTGTCCTGCTGTGAGGGGGACCAGCATGAGGCAAGACCCGCTGTGCCCACAGGGCCACGTGTTCCACTGTCCCTGTGAAGGCACCCAAGGAAGAAGGTGCCAGAGACTCAAGGCTGTTCCTGTGTGGATGGGACAGGTTTCCCATGCACCTGTGGGCTGGAGGAGACTGGCTCTGCACCTACCCACTGCCCATCTTTGGTCTTTTCCCATTTACACGGGGATTAGTCATGCCAGGGCTTCGATGTTGCAACTTTGATGGTGTAATCCTGCCATGCCTTTGGTAACTCAGAGTCTTCTTGAACAAGATGGCAGACTTTAATGTCTGATGTGAAAAGCAAAAATATCTATAAAGGTGAATATTAAAGTCCTTCTGGATGAATTCATGTGTCATAAAAAAATGAGAATAGAAATGGTGCAGAGGTGATTTTCTTTTTTGATTTGTCATTGCAGACCACTTTCAACTGTGAATTTCTTGATAAATATTTAATATTCATGACACATTTCCATTTTCACATGAAATCTTCAGGGACACATAGTTCAAATACAGCAAAACCCACATTTCTAAAAGAAAGTTAAACTGTTTCTGGTCAATGCACTTATTTTAGTCTTTCTAGATTTCTGTAATCTCTTTGCAGCGGTTGAGATGCTGCAGAGACCCTGGTTTGCTTTGGCTGGTGATCCAGCAGAACTAGGATGTCACATTGGCAGTGACCCACTGAAGTCCCAAGGGATGAGATGCTAGAGGGGGAGTCTGTGTGGACCGTGGTCCATGCAATTTGTGACAAACATCGCAGGCAATGAGCTGCCAGTACTGGGGACAGCCCAACCCCGCATCATAGTTACCCTATCAGAAAAGCACATAAGGGGTGAGGAGTGGGTGTCTGGCTCCGGGCAAACTACAAGGGCTCATGCAGACCTGTGGCTCACGCCCATCCCACCAAACAAGGTGTAATTCCCCTTCTGAGGTGGCTCAGTTTGGCCTCTAGATTCATGCATCAAAAGCACAGCTAAAACTAAACACCACCTTTCTCAAGCTGCACAGGCTACCAAAAATACAGAATGCTTACCCTGATTTGTTTTGTGTGCATCACATCCTGCTTTCAGTGAGTTTCTGTTAAGCATATCAAACACAGTTTGGGGGATTTCCCTTCAGCCTTCACAGCATCCTTCATTTCTTGCCCTCTGTAGTCATCCCAGTGCTGTTGCACTATGGGAGCATAAGAGTTTTGACCAAGTATTTGTGAAACTCCCTGCACCATAACAAACCTTCTTGAGCTTTGACAGAGCCTGGACTGATGCACTGAGCAGGGGAGAAACTGAGGGGTCTGCAGGAGCACCAAGCCAGCCTAAGGCCTGCTGAAGGTGCTGCTGGGAGGAAGGCGAGAGTCCTGCCAGGCTGAGAGATGCATTTGAAGGCTGCAGCTTCATCTGATATGATTTCATAAAGCTAACATTTAAGGGTCAGATAATGAGATATGCTGACTTCAGACATTGCATACACAAGCCCAGCCCACTGCTGAGACAAAAGTGGCTGTAAGCCCCATCTATCTGATCCATGTGTTTGCCTTTTGCCAGCTGGCATGAAAGGTTCTTTTATCTAAAACTATTTCCAGCTATTTCTTCTCTCAGAATCTCCAAAGTGTTTGCATGACTTGAAAGAACTATTTCCAGGATTTTTGGCCGCACAGCACTTGAGCTTCAGATTTTACGACATGTATTAGAGCACATTCCCTTGCTTTTGTAAGGGCTCTTACAGCAGGTCATCTGTCATGGGAAGGGTGTGTCTCCTTCTCAAAATATTCACTTTCTCATGTTATTTTTGATACCTCTTTAGCAATTGCAGGTTGGCAGCATATTACTCCTGGTAAGCCAAGTCCAAAGAATGAGCAGGGAAGATTCGTGTGTGTGATAAGGCTCCAGCTGGAATGGGGAGAGGTTCTGGGAAGCGAGAGGTGTCTCATTCTGGCTGCATCTCTTTGGGACTTAATGGGGTCTGGGATTGGCAGACACCCCATTTGAAACTACACAGAGACCTCCAGGTATGAAGCCTGGAGCTGCTGCTGAGCTCAGTACTGCCCAGGGAATGGGATAGAGAGGATCCTTTTGCTGTTCTTGTGAGCCTGCCACTGAGACATCAGCAGTTTCTTACCCAGATCAGCTATTTTGAACAGACATTTTTATTGCTGTTCAGCACATAGTGGGCAGGAATGATGACTACGTTTCCTTATGGCAGTACCCAAGCTACTGTACATTCAGTTTTTCAGGAGTAGCTTTGATAGGTCCAAGTGGGAGGAACTGTGATGTGGATTGTGCCTCGCTTGTTTCAGGGAGCTTTAATAACATGTACTTGTCTTCAAAATGAACAGCCACAGATCCCACTTCCCTGGATAGTAGCCACATAAGGGAGCAAATCCTGAAGACTGGCCTGTCCCTCACAGTGGTGCTGGATGGTGGCATAAAGCAGAGAACTTCAGCTACCTGCTGGAGAAGTGTTTGAAGCCAGTCAAGGCTATTGCCTGCCACGTATTTCCAGCCAGCATAAAAAGGAAATCTTTGTTTTGTTGTGCTTTTTTTTTCTTTTTAAAGATGTAGCAATTTGTAGCCAAATCACAGGGTCTCAAGGGAGCATTCTGGCTGAAAAAATTACTTCAGAATTTGGCCTAACATAACTTTAAGATAAAAACTTCTATGTAATCACTAATTCACAGTCGCAGTTGCTTTGGCTTCTCTCATTATCATTCCTAAGTTATTCTTTTCATGCTGGGAGTTGGATTTTCCTGGCACTGCATCTGTTTTCAGCAATGTATACACCACAACTGCTGACAACTAGGAGTTGGATCCCATGTTCCTCGACCCTGGCTGTAGCTTGTTTTTCCTGGCACCACTTTAAAGCCTCCCATTTGCACTTGTCTCCTGATTGACTGGTGGTGGTCCTTCAGCTGTGTGAGAAGTGCCTGATGTTATCCTGTTGTTCTCACACTCCTCCAGACCCCTTTCTCAGCCAGGCCGTGAGCACAGCCCTTGCCTGTTCCTAGATAGAGCCTCATCAGGGTCAGCCATGGCAATGCTCCCATCCCCTTCCAGTCCTCCCCTGTGCTTACTGGAAGGTCTGTTAGCTCTGTGCCTTTTAATGTAGCAGAAATGCCACTCTGCTGCTTCTCTGGTTTTCCAGTCCTCTTTGTTTTTCTGTAGAAATGTCCCCCTGACCTCTAATCAAGCTAGGCTCTGTAGGAGATCACCTCTGCATCCTTCAGTTGCTGAGACCCAGAGGGAGAGCTTTGTGCTGGTGTGTCTCCTTGCCTCTCACCTCCACTGGGCTATTTTTGTTCAAGCCTGGTGTTGTTTGCACTATATCCAGCTTACTCCCCTCCCCTGTCTTACCAGGAGTATGACTTTTTAAGGGACGTGTGCTGCTTGGTAAGAAGCAGGTGCCCTTGCTCAGCTGGGAGGCTGAGTATTTCTCTGAGCTTACTGTAGTTTGATGTGGGCATGGTGTACTTGACAGATTAACAGTGTGTTCATTCCTCCTCCACTGCTTGTCTGGGTTTGTTCATTTCTGTTATTCCTGTTAAATTCAGTTTAATTTGTTATTTTTGGTTTTGTTTTCCAGGCCTCTCTCCTTTACTTACTTTCATTCAGGTTAAAGGAACCCTTTTTTGAGCTTTCTTAGTATTTTGAAGGAAAACTACTGTTCCTGATGAGTGTTTCATGCCTTCTAATCATGCCTCACCAGACAGGGTAGGCAGGAGCTTGCACATACATGTTCCTTCCCTGTCCTCATTCAGATGTTAACTGGCTTCAATCTTCCTATACCTCCCAGCATGTGTTGAAGCTTTACTTGGCACTCAGGGTTTCCATTACCTCCATACCACAGCTGACATGATGTAGCAGTTTTCAGCCATCCTTCTTTTTGTTGTCATCCACTGGCCGCCACCAGGAAAGCATTATCCCAGGCTGGGAAATTACTGGGAATTACTCCTTTCTGGACCCCAGCTCCCACCGGCAGCAACACTGGTGGTTAGGCATGTAGGCCTCCCTCATTCAGGAGGGGAGTGGTGTCCCAGCCTGGCTGCGTTTCATGGAAAGCCATTTTTCAGCTGATTTCCTTTTCTGCCTGCCAGTGTCCCACTGGTTTCCATGGTATTTGTGGTTGTGTAGGGGTGGCAATTTCAGTATCCTGGCAGCCTTCCAGGCTGCCTCTCCATAAAACCCTGTATGGTTTCAAACGTGTATGTATATATATATAATTTTTTTTCTTATTTTTCCTTCATCCCACAGAACTGCTGTGTGCTTTTAAGCAGTTAATCTATTCCATCCTTCACTTATCTCACAGGCACAGTATGAGGTTGTGCCTGTTCTTGCTGGCAAGTTGCTTTGAGGTTCCTCTGATGAAAGGTTTGCTGTAAAGGCAAAAAGTGATCAGAGCCATGTTATCGTTCTCATTTCCAGGGGCTGGTACAGAGCATCCTACTGAAAGAATAACATAGTCCCAATGACCACAAGCTGATTCTTGGAGCTGAACTTAAATGGGTTGACATCCCCATCACTTCCATCCTATCACATAAGGGCTCCTTCCATGTCTTCATTCACATCTGAGAGCTGCTCTGGTCACTGTTGGTGGGTGTGAGCTCCCAGCCCAGCCACACGTCTGTTAACAGCAGCGCAGAAAAACACCAGAAAATCTTTCTTGTTACAGAGGAGATTCTGTCAATCCTCTTCTGTTTAAAAAACAAAACTAAAACAATCCAGGGCTTTGCTCTAAGCAATATTTGGAGTGAACTGAGCACACATCTGGTCTCAGCTTCACGCAGGTTTTCATAATGGTCTCTAGCCATAATAGTCTCATTTTTTGGAAGCGAGTCATCACGGCTCTTCGGGTTGAATGAACTCTGATCAGGTGTGGACTTCAATGTGTCAGGGTGAAAAAACACCTCATGTTTGGGCTGTGGGAGGCTGGAGGGCTGGAGAAAGGGGGTGTTGTGTTTGGATAAACACAGAATGGCTTCTGTTACGCATAACTTGAGAAGAGTGATTAAATGGTGACCTTCTTGGCTAAAGATGGCGGGCTGTGGTCTGTGATTCTGGCTGTTGTGGGCTCTGTTTCATCTGATAGGATATATCTGGCAACATAGGGTAGTACCAGATTGAGGTCCCACATTGTTGAGATGGGTTTAATGGCCCTGAGCTGAAGGAAGATGGTCCTTGGTCTGCTAAAGAGAAAGGGGCAGTAAACCACAACATGTATTAACTATTTCTATCTGTAGAAACCACAGGAAGAGATAATCCAGTAGTAACAGCTGCCCCTGGAATTATTTGTGCACATGTTTGGCTCCAAAGCTTTCTACGCAGCTGGCTGGAGGTCACTGTGAGTACAGATAAGTATTTGCCAAACGCTAAGGAGAAGACAGGACAAGGTCAGAAGCTCTTCTGATAGAAAGGCAGAGCATGTTTAGCAAATGCTATCTCCTGAATTGGGGTGAGAGATTTCATCAACAAAGGATGCAGGGGAGCTCTGAATACAAGTGGAGGGCAGGAAGAATATGCTTTACAGTTTTTGGTTAAGCCAAGAGAAGCTTGGGACTTGCTGTTTCCTTCTGAGTCAACGACTATGTGCCAGCCTGGCCCAGGGACCTACTCCTGCAGATGAGCATTGTGAAACTTCCAAACCAGCGTTCCTGCCAGCGTGGCTCATATCAGAGATCTCAGTTTAGCACCCTCCTTTTTGTTAAATCAAAATGAATTTTGATGTAAATCCGTATTCAAACATAACCCTCTCCTGTAACTTTTTCTCTCCTCCTTTCCCTCCTCAGCTCCTCTCTCTCCTGGCTACAACTTCCTTCCTCTTTTTGTTCAACATTTAGCTCAGGGTCCGTGCTTCTCTTTGCCCTCATTTCACACCCCTTCCACCCTTCTGTTGCTGGGAATGTGAGAGCTTCAACAGTTATGAGAGCAGAAGTATAGGGGTGGTAGTTTTTCCTTTTGCCAAATGCAACTTATCCAAAGTTGAGGGGATGGTTGAAGGTAAATGAATAGAAAAGTGAAACTGGCAAAAATGCTGGAGAGGGGAAACCCTGCTCAGACATTGATTTTACTGAACTCAGAGGCGCATGGGGGAAGACGGAGGGGAAAAAGCAGTATGCAAAACATCACAATTATTTTGTGGCAAATGTGGGGGGAAAGAAAAGAAGGAAAAATGCCTTCAAACTTATGAAATGTAAAGCGCCTCATGTGACATCTCTGTCAGATGGTCCTCTCCACTTTTGATGAGCTTTCATCTGTAGAAAACTAAACTCTCTACAATGGAGATAAAGGGCAATTTTTCCTGTAGAAGTCTCTTCCCACTTATCCCTACATCCTCATTTATGTCTTTGCCTTTTAATCTGAAATTGCAAGCAGAGGCAGAGGTTTCACAGTTTGAGTGCTGCCTGTGCCCCCCAAACCACACACCCAGGGCTTGCACACTTCATTTTGTGTTGTGGAAATGGCCTCTGGAGACCTGGCTCTTGTTTGTAAATGAAAGCTTTTTAATGTCTCTGCAATTTCAAATGACTGGAGATAGTGCAGGGAGACACTGTGCTCTCAACGCTTGCTGCAGGCCCCAGCAAGCAGGACTGATGCTGGTGGCTAGAGTTGGTGTCCTGGCCTGTATCACTTCAAGAAGAGGGTTCTTGATGGATGCTTTGGGGAAGCAGTTAGTTGGGTTCATGTTTCCAAACCAATCCGTGAGAGGCAAGCAGGGTATACAGAGGTACTGACTCATTTCTTGTTCTGAAGAAACACTCCTCACAGATAAAAATGTCTCAAAATTGTCAGGCAACAGAGGTCATATTACAGGCAGAAGCAGAAGGGATAGAAATCTCCTGTTTGGTTTAGTAAAAGGTAATAATTTTACTTTTACCTTCCTCCAGCTGACATCTCCGGAGCAGGCTGCATGCAGGAGAGGAACACTGGGCAGGCACACTCAGAGCAGCACCTCCCTCTGGAAGTTATGGCTCTGAGAGTGGTCAGCCCTCTGACATCGTCCTTGCAGTGGCAACAAACACCGAGTTAAAAGGGCCTTCAATTCAACTCTGTTTTTACTCTTTTTCACCTTTGCAAGAGAAGACAAAACCTGAAGAAGCTCTGCTGTTGGGCTGGTATTTGATGCCTCATTGTAAAGCAGAACTGTTGTAAGAAGTCTGAGCAAAAACTGTTCCCTTCACACTGTCATTTAAAATAACAAGCAACAAATGCATGTTGTGGACAGCACTCCTGTCCTTTAGGTGAATGCCTGACACTTGTCAAGCTGGTGTGGAATTCAGGATGGCCAGCAACGAGCACAAACAGAGGCTGCTTCCTCTGGACCTCCACCATGGTAAACTGAGTGCAGATCTATCAGGGCTTTATCAGAGTCTTTCATTTTGTTCTCAAAGGGCATTTTTATTAGTTTCCTGATAGAAGTATTGAGCCAATTGGAGAAATATTTTTAGGTCTAATCCTAATTGTCTGTGAGAAATTAAAGACCAAAAAGGAAAAGTGAAAACCAACCTGACTTACATTGCTAACTATCTCGTGTAGTGAGTGATTAAAAAAACACCAACCAACAACAGAAAAAGAAAAAAAAACCCCAACAACCCAGAACCAGAAGGCAGGGGGAAGGTAACAGTAGCAGGAGAGTGTGTTGGAGGTTCCGTGAACTCCGTTCCCAGCCGCCTGTCATGAGTCTGAGAAGGCTTAGCTAGCTCTCAGAAATGAAACCCTGCAGGTATGTGGTGATGACATACCCATCTGCTATGGACCAGAAGATGATTCTGACACAGCTCATTACATTTCTATTTCTGACTATGTCCATTGTTGGATTTAATGAATAAGTGATGTTTTGAACTGATAAAAACCCTGCAACAAATTTCCCATTTTATGTTGTGATGAACAAGCCAAGAGATTCAGACAAGCTGTAAAAGGCCTTTAACATATGATTTCAGACTTAATTTGAAGTGGGAGGTGCTTCTCAGAGCTAACTTGAAAGTTTCTCTCACCTCCACCCCCAAAGTAGAGATAAGATTTCCACAGACTAAGTAGTGTTATCTCTAAAACAAGGCAGCAGCTGCTACCAACACTGCTGGTAGTTCATTATCATGGGGAAATATCATGTATTATGAAATGTAAAAATGGCTATTAACTGTCTCACTGCTAATCCTTTTAGAGACAAAATATTCCCTTTGTTTATCCCACAGTGTGCATCTTCCTCCTCCTTCTCCCTGCATGCCCAAGGCTGACCTGTCCCACACCGTTCTGCCTATGTTTCCATGCTTGATCCTCACACCTTTGAGCATGGACTCCCCATAGGAAACCACTTGCTATACCAAAATCAGGGAATGTGAGACCAGCATAAAAAAAAAGAAGTTAAATATCAAAATAGATCTTTCTGGGGACTGCCACAAAAGTGGTGCAATTAATTTTTGCATTAAATTTACTAAAAGTCTGCCATCAAAAGGTAAACAAAGCTGCCACAAAACTTCTCTACTGATTTAGGATGTTGATGTGAAAGACTGTCATGACTTCATTGCACAGTGTGCTTCACCTTGTAGTAGATTACACAACAGCCTGGTAGTTAGAAAAACTCAGGTCTGAAAACACTTACTAGTTCATACTCACAAATGTTTTGGGGTTTTTATCAAAAGCTCAACAGTAGGTGCTCTTTTCTGTGCTTCAGACACAAAAGAAAATGAAGTCATAAGAGCCCTCAGATGGATTTTTATGAGTCTAAAGGCCAAAAGTAATGTCTGGCACTGATTATTTAACTGGACTAAAGGGGAAATTAATTCCCTCTGAGACAGGGAATTTGATTTACCATTTCCTTAAGGCTTTTGGTAGAATTGGGAGCATGGGAGCCTGGTCTGGTATGTGATGCCACAGGAGGTTTTGCCACTCTCACATCTTGGCAGGACAGACTGACCATTGTGGACAGGGCTTTTCCTGCCTGTCAGGAAGAACAGAAAGAAACAGACTTTACCCCACAAAGGACTTTTCTGGGATTTCGGTCATGGCTTGGTGTCCCTCTATCCCTCTTTTGTAGAATCAGTTTTCCCAAGATGATACCAAGCCCTGGAAAAAGAGCAAAACCCAACAATAATTCAGACAAGATGAAAATGCTGCTGGTAATTTGCAAAAAGGTGCTGAAGGAGAGCGTGCCTTTCCCTATTCCCAAGGAAATATGTCTATGACTGAGAGAGGTACTTTTGTGTTCAGATTGCTTATGAAGTCCCCAGGGGTTTCACCATTTTTCTTTATGCCTATGTGCCTGCTTCCCTGTAACTGTGGTCTTCCCACAGCCACCTCCCTGCCCTGACTCCAAGGGGACTTATGGGGGTGTGTTAATGCCCCTCTGCAACACCCAGGATTGGGCACTGATGGGAAAATCTATATAAAACAAGTAACCGAACCCTTCCAAAGGTGATGATGTCTGCGTGCGATTACTTGTTTGGCTGCACTGGCTGAAGTTGCAGCTGCTAACTCAGCAGACTGTAAGTAGACACTATTGTCTTTCCAGTGAGTTCTGGCTGCAATTCAGGATGTTAATAGTATCTAGAGAGCTATAGGAGGCTTGGATCCTGTCTATCAGGAACCACCTCTCTCTCCACATACAGTTACAGGAGCAAGATTGGGGAGATGATCTTGCTGACAGTTGCCTAATTTTGCAGTGAGTGGCAGGGATTCATTGTGGAGATCTGTACCAAGTCCATTATTTATTAAGCTATCACTTAGGATCTAGAACGGGTGTATTTATTTGTAGGAAAGCCTGTAAACATCTTTATGGCTATTCTAACATATGTTTATGCATCAGAGTCAATGCTAGGGGGATGCTTTGTTTTTAAATTGGGAACAAAATATCCCCTAAAAGCTAAATATCTGGACATGTTGTTATATTCTTTCCCCAACACTTAGTGCAGCATTGGGAGAACACTCTGGCCAAGCTGACGGGCAGCCAAATATAATTTATGGCTTGTTTTAAACTAATTTGTTGACTTCATGAAAGGCCCTGTCAAAAAGAGCAGTCCCCTGAGTCCTAACGATGATAAGAGTTATATTGCATCAGTGCTAAAAAACTCTTGGATTACAGTGAACCTACCCTGAGAAATCTTTATAAAGTGCCTGAACATTGGATTTTTTTGAAAAGAAATGCTACTAAAGCTATTGTTTCATAGTTCATTTCAGTTTTTTTCATTCTTTGTTCATTTTATTTTCCACTGATTGGAATACTCTCTTGGTAGCATGAAAATAGTTTCCCTTATTCCAGTTAATTAAAAACAAAGATGTGTGTTGTATAAAGGAGATGCTGCTAACAAGGACATGTTTAATTTCTCTTACGTGCAGTGTTGAATTTGCAAGTGATATCAGCATGTTTGTGTCTGCATCAGTCTGACTGAGAGCGGGACACTCCTGAGCCTCCTATCAGCCACATTTCTCCTCTCGGTGTCTCTCTGAAGCAAAGGGCAACCCCCACGTGCTGTTTGTGCCCGCGCTGCTCAGAGCTCCCTCACCCAAGGGCAAGATACATGTCCCCTGCTGTATCTGACCCACATCTTGGGGAGCTTCCAGCCACTAGACCACGGCTCCTCTGCCGCTGTCCTGCTCGTCCTTGCCCCGTGACTGTGCTGCTGGAGCAGCCTTGCCTCTGCCTGGCTGTGAGCACAGTGAATGCAGCTGCAAAAGACCATCTGCTTCTTAAGGTCTTTCCTCCTCATATCATCTTTTAACAGCCTTGCCTCCTTTAAGTGCAATAGCGTTGTTTCATTGGTCAGAGTTCTTCCTGGTGGAAATACAGTGCTTCAGTCAGAATATTGGCTTTTAAATCTTGGTAAACTTGACGTGTTTTCTCTTGTCTCCCCCCTACCTTTACCTGAACCTGCACCACAGATTTACTGTCCTGCAGCTCTACAAGTTTTCATTATCCTGACTACTTTTCTGTAGGTCTTATTTGACGCTGCTGAATGTTAGGATAGCGAAATCCTACCTTACAGATAAAACAATATCACAGGAAGAATTACAAATATGTTCTTGTCCAAGCACATAACAATGAGCGAACCTGACTGTGACAGTTTGAATCTCTGGTTTCCTCCCACCGCCGTGGGAAAAGGAAGCTGCTTCTGTGCTTAGATAGCAGCGATTGCTTTCTCCATCTGCGTGGTGAAGCAGCAGTCAGCCCCTCCTCAGCCCCGCCAGCTCCCCGGAAACAGGGCTGGGGCAGCTCCTGCTCTGCCGCCTGGCATCGGCGTGCAACGAGGGGCCGGCCCTCAGCAGCCTTCACAGCCACACCGGGCCCTTGCAGAGAAGATCCACAGGATCCAAAATAGCTTAGGAAAGGAGGGAAAACTCTTGCAAACTGCTGTGATTGCAAGTCAGTGAGATTAGTCCAAGGGCCTGATATAAAGTCAGGCAAAGCAGATTCACAGCCCCATGCCCTTCACTAGAGTGCTTTCTTGATCAGGTTTGGGATTTTTGTGAAACTGAAAGGAAATAATTGTATTAAAAATGGCATGTCTTGTTTCTTCATTTTAGGAAAACACAGAACAAAAGTCCAATCAATTTTGTGGAGAGAAAAAAAGAAAAGTATTTTAAGGCAGAATATATGTTTTTGTACAATTTCTTGAGGAGAAGAACTCCTAGCATTAATTAATGAGCCAAAACTACAACCATTAAACAAGTGTGACTTCCGTCATTTACTTCAGGCTGAGCAGGTTTTCATACACGTCATAAACAATTACAGTAATTTTCTTTTACCATCTAAACAGTGAAAGTGCTGTGCAACCCATGTGGCTAGGTTCTTGTTTTCTCTGAACAATGTAGATCTCACTTTCTTTTATTGGTAGGTACAGCTGGGCAGAAGGTATGTTGCATAGTTTGGTGTCTTTGTGGAACCAGAAAAGAACACTGGGTTTTGGCCCTGCAAAAAAATACTCAGTGTTGGGGTTTTTTTCCTCTTTTGGAGGTAAAACTGTTCTAGCTGTTGGGTGGGAAGGGGGTGTTTGCTTGACATTCACATTCCACAAATAACAGGAAGGATACTATGGTTAACATGTGGTTGCAATTCTGAAAAGTGGCAATACAAATTACAATCTGAGATTCTGTATTTTATTGTCTCATCAATATCCTTGTTAGATCTGCATAGATTGGAAATAAAAATATTGTAGGAAAATTTGAAAACATTTTTATAACTAACAGTATAAATTCACCTTGACCCTAGGAATGTCAAACTACGATCCTGGCCAAAGCATCACAATGATGAAAATTCTATTACAATTTATTTAATAATTGTCTTGATGATTAAAGTAGCCGATTACATCTATTTCATCTGTTATGGCTTGTGAAGAGGAATGAAGTTCTGCAGAAAACTTTCATTATCACTAAAATTGTAAGTCTGATTTGAAACTACACCATTTTATATCGAAGCATTTAACATTTTGAGGTGTGGAATGTGATTTCTGAATTTGTATTCCATTCTTGAAACTGGTATAGGAATTTTGGCACAGGGAAGTATTTCCGATAACCAAACCTTTGGTGATGGCCAGATATTAAGGTGCCTTTGGTGTGCAGGGTGTCCTGAAGAGCCTTTTATTTCCTATGCTACGGCCAATAAAACTTGTTTGGAAGAGCCTTGCTAGGCCAGAACATCAGACACTATGTTCCAGTCACAGTTCTCCCATCAGCTGCTGTCCTCAATTTGTCTCTTTGGTCCTGTGCAATATAGCAAAGGTTAAAGCATACAAACAGCTGAGTGGGCTCACTTTATCTTTGTTTTGAAATAATAAAATCTCTTTAATTTAAGAGGTAGATCATGGTTTTTCTTGGGATAGTCAGGTGGCAGAAACCATATGAGCTGGGTGGATTTCAGACTGTACGAGGAAGAAATTCTTCACAGAAGGGATGATTAGATATTGGAATGGACTGCCCAGGGAGGTGGTGGAGTCAATGTCCCTGGAGGTGTTTAAGGAAAGACTGGACGTGGCTCTTAGTGCCGTGGTCTAGCTGACAGCATGGTAGTCAGTCACAGGTTGGATTTGATGATCTCAGAGGTCTTTTCCAACCTAACTGATCTGTGTTGCTGTGATTTGCCTGGGTTCACCGAGGGAGAGCAGTAGGTGGTATGGACAGTGGTCTAGGGGAGCTCACAGGGATAGAGATAACGGGGGCTTGAACCAGAGGACAAGGCAGAAGCTCCGGGGTGTCTGACAGTCAGGCCACCGAGTTCAAACGTGACGCAATCTCAGAGGCTGCTAAACATTTTTTTCTTGTTGTTACAGGCGTTTTTTGTGAATCCTGAGCTCACGCCTCCCTGCTGACCGCCTCTCTGACAGACAGGCTGCCGGGGAGGAGGAGGGGGGGGCCGTTCGCCGCCTTCCCGCGGCCTTCCCGAGAATGTCCAGTGGGGCCTTCCCCTTCTCACGGAGCCACCCCTCGCCCTCAGCTCCCCTGCCCGTGGCGGTGCCCTCGCCCCGCGCCCCCTCCCTGCGCCAGCGGAGCTCCGCCCGGCGGCCCCGCTCTGTCTACCTGGAGCCANGCGAGCCCGGCGCGGGGGGAGGAAGGCCTTGGTAGCGCGGAGGGGCTGAGCGGAGACCGGCGAGAGGAGGCCGAGCCAGGCTGCCCAGCGCTGTGGAAACTCGGGAGGGGGAGGACAGGAAGGGCCTTCGCCCGCGGAGAGCAGCCGGGTGCGCTCGCAGCTGGAGCCGCCGAGGAGGGGCCTCGCCGCCCCGGGCCCCACCTTTGTCGCGGTGGCCGGGGGTGGCGTC
>VYZT01023780.1:0-16521 GCA_013400735.1 Pomatostomus ruficeps | reverse complement strand
CCGGGGCAGCGCGAAGGAGCCCGCCCGGCGCGGGAGGCAGATGGACCGGGATGCAGCCGCAGACCTCGCCGTGAGAGCGGGGGCCCTCGCCGCCGTCTTCCCCGGAGCGTGAGGCAGCGCGGAGGGGCGGCCAGAGGACAGAGACCTTTGCCGGGATGGGACGCGACGCCGCCGTGAGCCCGTAGCTTGCTCTCCGTGCCCCGGCCAGCCCGCAGGGCCCACGCTGACTGACACCTCTGTGGGCGCGTCTGGATATGTTCCCTTCCCAACCCGGCGCTTTCTTCGATGTCGTGAAGCTGCGTGGGAAATAGCCCGGTTCCCAGCGGGGTCGGGAGCGTGCGGCCGTCCTCCCCGGCGGGGGAGATGCCTCGGGGCTGGGAGACAGAGCCAGGCGCTTCCCCCGTGTCCACTGAGCGCTGCCGGCTCCCGAGGCATGAAGGCAGGCGGCTGTAATGGAGTAAGAGCGAAGACGGCTCTCATCTGCTATTTGCCCTTCCAGACGGGATTGTAAACCGAGAGAGTTAAGGAAGGCTGTGCGAAAGCAGGAGGAATTTCCTCTCTTCGGGATTTGGCTTTTTTTTTTTACCCTTTTTTTTTTTTTTTTTTTCTCCTCCCGGCTCGAACCGTGGCTTGCCCAGGTATGCCTGCCTCACTGCAGCACCTTGTGCTGGTGCTCCTGCTCTCCAGTGCCACCCTGCTGCTCGGCACTGCGGCTGGTGAGTAGCCACTGGGTGTAACGAACTGGCCATTTTGGCAGCGGGAAGGGGGTGGGGTCTGCTGGTATTTGGGCACATCTGTGCCTCCTTACAAAGTGGTGTGCGTCTATTTCGGCGGCGAAGCCTGATAAAAGTTTTGAAATCCTGATACGTTAAGTGTCTTGGGGAATAAAATCTGCTTTATTGTGTAAATAAGCTCGGCCTGCACTCAATAAGAACGCTTTGGTTAGATCTGCATCTCTTGTCTAATAACTTTGTTCAGTTTTGGAAATATATATAATCTTTTTGTTTTGCATACCTCGCCCTTTGTAAGGTAATGCAGGAATTTTTAATATATATTTTAATCGTCGACAGAGCTGTGCCTGTTTTGCTGTGGGATCTTCGGGCACAGCCATTTTTAATTTTATCAGCATCGGTGCTTCTCGGGGCCTTACACGTGTGCTGTAGTTTTATAACATAATTACTGTAATGTGTATTTTTTTTTCCTTGGAGAGATCTGAAGCAAATATGGAGCTATTTCTTTTGTCACTTATGATTATAGAACACACAAAAAAACACTGTTAAGGAATGCTGAAAGATCTTGAAGGGTACTCTTTTTTTATAACAAGAAGTTGGAAGCAGAAATGCTAAGAGCATCCTTACTCATATATTTGGACACTCTAGACCTATTTTTGTGTTCGGAAGCTCAGTGTTAGATATGTAGGGTGTTGGAAGAGAGATGTGTGTTGGTCTGGCATCCTTTGCCTTTCTGTCACGGTGACAGATTAGCGTGTTGAAGCCTTCGAGTGTAACCGAGCTTTGTTAGGCAGTAATACCAATTGTTCTTGCAGTATGCATTTTCCAGCACTTTTGGAAGACTCCTACAACTTTTCTGTCTTTTTACTGATCGGGATCCAATATGCAGTGCTTGCTTTTCTTCGTGTTATTTTGTAATCTGCTGGGTATAGTTCATAAGCGAATCTTTGTAGCAAAATTGCTGAATCTTGCTAAGATGACCCAACAAACTGATGGTAATTTCCATGTTATATTTCAGTAAGGTCTTAAAATTTAATTTGTCAAAGTTGAAGATACTTGATGTCATTATTAGGAAAATCCTGTAAATGACAATGTTTAAGGCCGTTTCTCCATCGCTCTGTCTGGATAGTCCCTGATTTTCTTGCTCCTGCTTACCAAGAGGTCTCTTTCAGGAAGATTCGTAAATGAAAAGCTTGATATTCCGTATATCATCCTGACCTTTGAATGCCATTATTTTAGATGGATGTCTGCAGCGTCTCTCTGTGGTCGTTTCTGAGGAGTGTTTTTATTTTTTCCCCTCTTTTTTTTTTCCTGGGAGAAGGGACTTCTGAAGGTCAAAAATATTGGTATTAAAGCACATATGAATCAAGAATGCCCAGCATCTCAACTTTTCTTTCAAATGTATTTTTTAAAAAAAGTTTAGTCTTTTTATTGCCTTTGTGAAAACTTCAGGGAGTTGATAATTTATGTGCCCTGATGAAGAAGGGTTACTGAAAGAGCAAGTACAGATTTGTACCAGGCCAAGGGCTGGGCAGGTGCTGTAAGAGCCCATTTGTACTGTTTACCCAATCCACTTCAATTCTGACCTGGCAACAGCATTCCCAGTATTTCAGTTCTGCCGTATTAAAAGGGTATTAATGATGCCAGCTTGGTTGGTTGTTTTGTGAATAAGAACGTATTTTCCCATTGTGATTTATTTCTTAATTGTGAAATTTTAACAATTCACATTTAAAAAAAAAAAACTTGGTCTTAATCCTCTGTAAAAGTAATTACGTGGATGATTTGAGCTTTAGTTAAAGAAGCTAATGGTTGATTTTACGTTTACACTGCATTTCAGAAAAAAATGTCTATACATGGGGAAGCTACACTAATGTGTAATTCTGCCCTTTTATGTTCATGAAAGAGCCAACACTCTTTCTTCTCTTCCCCTCCCCCAAAGTATGAACTGTATGCTCCCATCAGAGTGAAAATGCTGCCTTTGTAGCTTTGAAACCCCTATTAACTCTTTCTTCTGATTACTGAGCAGATACTATATCTCAGCAGTGCATAGAATTGAGTGCCTATAAATGAAAAACCATGACATCAGAGGGAAAGTATTTTGATAACAGGTTTTTAAGTTTCTGTCTGGAGGAGAATATCTGGACCTCTCTGGGGAGAGCTCCACAAAGATCTGGGCTTAGTATGGACAGGAAAGGGAAGATAAAAAGATGAATAAAGAAGATAACAAAAAAAAAATATCTTACTGTGGGTCTGTAGATGATAGTTCCACTCATAATCTGGAATATGAATGAAGAAAGAATGTGGTTCTTCCTTCCCCTTTGTAGTTGGCAATATAATAAAGAACTAGCTCTAGATTCAGAAATTTTTGCTGATTATTAGGAGGAAAATATCACTGTCTTCCTTCATAAAATACAGATCTCAACTGTTATCTGGTAAGTCTGTATTTAAATCATGTATTAGTCCATGTAAAGAGAAATGCTACAGTGAGGACATTCTACTAACAACAGTCTTGGGTAGAGGTTTTAAAAGCAGTATTGGACAAAAATGGTTTGCGACACTTTATTTCTCAAATTATTTGAAATTTTTATTTCTAAATCTTTTGTTTAGAAATATGAGACATATTTATATGATTTTATATTGTAGAGGATTCTGATGTGTTAATCAGGAGGATTTGTACCTGAAGAGGTGGTTGGTGAACCTTTGATCTGTTCACCAGTATTGCGAAAGAATTTTGTTTGGGTGTTCATATGGACCAGATATTAAAGATACAATCCTTCCTCATTTCACTTGCTTACGTTCTGTGATATGCAATAGTGAACCACTTTTCCTTCTGCATACATGTCCAGAGTAGACAGCATTCCATTGTCTAATGTGTAAATTATTTGCAGAAAGTATAAGGTGAAAGCTAAAGCAAACAGAATATCATTTTATCTTTGGGAATATTTTCATAATTTTGTATCTATGTGGTTCAACAGGGCTGCAAAAATTAAAGTGTGAAAGGAATTGGATAGAGATTGAAATATTTTTTAAAATTATAATTATTAATTACAATGAGTGACCTGAAGCATCTTTATCTAATTCTGTCTTGCTGGTTAAAGCTACTTTAGTATCTCAACATAATTTGTTTGAAATATGAATTGGGTGACACGAGGAAAAGTCCTTTGGATATTCAAATCAGTTCTTCTAATTTAGTGTTTTGAATTAGTAACTGACTGTATATCTTGTATATTAAACAGTGGGGTTTTTTTAAACTTATCTGCACCCCAATTTCTACTTGTTTACTAGAGCTACACCCATTGTTTATGATTTCAAATGTAACCTAAAAATTAAGTTTATTTTTCTGTTTGTGTTGGGAGCTGTCTCAGAAATATTAGCCTAGGAGAGGGAAGCCAGGCTGTTTGCCTGAGGAGCACACTGGTACGCCTGATGGAGAAGCACACGCGCAGCCTGGACTCCAGGCTAGGGCTTCATGTGCTGTGTGCTTGTGTAAAGAACAGTGTAGCTGTGACAGCCCAGGGTTCTGCACAGAGCCATTCACACCGCTGGGAAGAGCCTCGTTTCCATGCGGTAAATCAGCCTGCGTGAACCTCTGATATTTCAGCTAAGGTGCTTCCTGTTTCCAAGCAAACTTCAGTACACGGGTACTGCACTGTGCAGTGTAGGCACAGCCTGTGAGGAAATGGAAGCTGTGCTCATCTGGTGGCCAAGGAACCCAAGTTTCAAGCCCTGAGACCTTATGCTGATACCTTGTTTCAATGTGAATGATTTTACCCTCAAAGGAACCACCTATAAAAGATGGGCTCAATTGTCTGCCTATCCTTCTCTGATGAAGGCAGGCCAACCTCATTTCACCCTGGACAAAGAGGGAAGCATAACTGTATTTCTTAAAATTATTCTTACAGTGAAGTTTGTTGAAGTGGTTTTTTTGTTGACATCTCCCTACCACTTATTACAAATTTCTGTAAAAATTTTTTTGTTGACTTTTACATTGTTGTTCCCCTTCTTTTTTTATATTCCACTAAGTATTTCTCAGTAGTTTGTATTGTAGTTGGCATTGTTTCCTTGGCAGATACCATCTTCCGCTGCCTTTCTCACTGGAGAGGAGAGAGAGTTAAATTGGGTTCTTCAGAAATGTTTTATTCCTAACAACAGAGTACTGGAGCTGCGTTGTGTTTGGACTTAGTCTGGCTTTGCCATGAATATGTGCTGTCATTTTCTGGGCAAAATCTAACTTTATAGCCAGGACTGTGAGCTGAGTGTAAAGTTTCATGAGGAACAAAAGTTTATGCCCTGAATAAAACAGGCTGGGTGATGCTTTCTGTTGGGTAAGACTGGAATCTGTGCATCACTTACAGGCAGTAACTATTAATTTTATTAAGATTGCAGACTTAGTGAAGCTATTCACTGCTTGATTTTGAATTTAAGAATAAGTGATATACAAGAACTGTTCCCCAAAAGACTAACATTTCAGCATGTAAACTGATTTTCTGCAGTGTGGGTTTTATGGTGTTTTGTTTTGAGGTTTTTTTAATTGGTTGTTTTTTACTCGTTTGGGGTTTTTGGTGGTGTGGTGTTCTTTGGGGGTTTTTTCCTCTTTTTTTTTTCTCTGAAGAATAAGTTCACAGAAGCATAAGGCTGGAAGTGATTTCTCTGTTTCCTCCATGGTCTGGTTGTGTAAGTACAGATAATAATGTCTGTCTAATATCTCTAAAATCGCCAGTGAAGAGGGATTTCACAGCCTGTCTAGGTAGTCTGGCCTGTTACAATGCTTAATTATCATGTTTTTCATAATGCAACAGTAGTAAATTTTCCCCCGTCTTTTATAATGCAAGATTGTTTGAGATATGCCTTAATTAACATGTGGCAATCCACCTGAAAGTGTAGTGTGGCGTACACACAGCCAATTGCCAGGGAATATCAGTTTAGATAAGTTCCTGTGTTGAAGCTTAGCTTCTTGAGCTTGGCTACGGTAAATTGTGATGGAAACCATGAATTGACCATCAGTGTTTTAAAATGTGATTTTGCAGTTTTAAAAAACTTTAAAAACTATGCTCTTCCCAAAATTTCAGTTTCTGATGGTGCCTTCAGAGATGTCTGTTAATCTGTTAATTGCAGAGCTGGGAGCTGGGCTGAGCAGCTGCGAATCTGATAGGAGAGGTCAGTCAGGGGGTGTGGTGAGGAGGAAGAAGGGCTAGGACAGGAGAGATTTGAAAGGATGAAAGATTCAGTCTGGTTTGCTGTGGGATGAGAACCAAGGCATATTAGACAGCCAGACACAGATAGTGTCTGAACATTCGTCAGACTTGCTTTGAGAATGAGTGGCATGAAGCTTTTGCACCTGGAAGAGAGAGAAAGCATAGTTGTAGGTAGCAGTTTTGAAGATTTCAGTTCTTTCTTGTGAGAATGAATAAGAGACCCAGTCATTTAGATGATGCCTTTACCCTTCTCTTTTTTCCTCTGTCTTGTAAGTTTGAAAACCACAAGCTTTTGGGTGGTGGTGGCATTTTGTTTCAAGTTACTGGGATATGTCAGTTTTGTAAGTTGCCTTCTTGAGTTTGCATCAAATAATGTTTTTTTGTTTTGAACTGTAAATATGTCTACCTTTTGCATCTCTCAGTACTCTGTATTTCCTCTGGTTTATTATTTCTGTGAGAGAAGCAAGGAAAAATAGGCACTATGGACACAGAAGACTGACATCTGTGAACCCTTCTATCTCCACCTCTAACTCCTTAATCTGCTAGCCAATTTCAACCATATGTGAAAGATGAGAAGTCTCAAGAGATTAATTTGCTACCGTTTCATGAAAATTAGGAACTGAGTAGACGAAACAGTTCCAAGGTAGAGGTTTTTCGAGGGAAAAGAGGAGCACTAAGTCAGCCCAGGTAGTTCTCTTTGCTTAAAACTGGCTGCCCCATCAGTGCAAGGATGCTGGCAGTGTGTTGGTGCATACACTGTTCTGGACTATGCACAGTATATTTTGTTTTCTGTTCACTTGGTGTGCTGCAGGAGATCTGGGGAAGAGTGAGGGATCCCCTCTCTGGGAGATGTGGGATTTTGCTAAGAAGCATGAGAGAAGAGTCAGATTTCCAGGCAATTAGTTTGCTGCATGTGGAACAACTGGTGTTTCTGAGACAATGTAGTAGCCAGTTTTTTTGACTGAACTTGCAAAACAATGCCCAAATCACTTTACTGAATGGCTGTCATCCATTTATGAACTTCACAGTGTGTATGAGTAACTTAAATGGTAGGCATTGTTTTTCACCCTTTCAAAACTGGGTTTAACTGCCTGGCCTGTGTATACACTGGAGTTCAGATATCCCACACATCAAGCTTCTTGTGATCTTTTCAACAGTGCTGTAACTCAGGCTTTTCCTGAGGTCCTTTTGAATGTTTTTGTAATGTATTATTCGTGCTGCAATCTGCAAAGTGCATGAAAAATAGTTTTATTATTTGTTTAAGCAGGAGTAATGGGAAGGTATGTACTGTCACCTTCTGGGCTGGAGTAAAAGCAGACAATGACAGAAGTAGTAACACAGGGAACCTTGCATTACCTGGCCCACCTGCCACTAACAAGTCTGTCGTTGTTGTATCAGACACGGAGCGAGTTCACACAGACACACAGCACATCCAAGGAGCGCGAGAGAGCGTTTGTTACAACTCTCCTTATATATGTGCTAAAAACCCATAGGTGATTGGTCAGTAGCCACCCACCCCTCCGGGGTGATTGGCTGAAGTCCTACAATACCCAATTCCAACCACGCTGTGTCTTGTATCTAAACAAACCTTAGAAACACAGCAAGTGTTCAGATACTTTTACAAAAACCGTCTTATTGTTTTCATAGTTTGCATGGAAAAGGAGAGATTCTCACAAAATGCTGCAAAAAGCAGGGAAAATCTCCTTCTAGCAGCTTTTCAACATCCACACAACTCAGTACAGAAGGTCTTACTATTATGTCCAGCAAAAGTTGACATTCATGCTCCTTGTTCTACTATACATCCTTTGACTGTTTTGAGTTGTAAGCAGGATAGGTGTAAGAAAATACAGGTAAGAGGCTTCTTTTTTTTTTTTTGGTGGTGAGATGGCTGTAAGTGTGATCATAGATCACGTATGTTAATTGGGCTCCTTAGTTTATACATTAGGGAATGCAGCACTTAATTAATATCAAAGTGTTGGGCGTTAGGAGTGTCATCTCTCAAGCTTGTCATTATTGGCGTGAAGTGCACTTCCCTCTGCATAAGTCACAAAGGTCAGGTTTACCTGGTGTGAGAAGCTTTAATGGAGTTTAGTGACAAGAACAACTGACTAAACATACTCTACTGCTCTTGCTTTTGCCTTATGAGACTTCCTCAGTATGATTTGGTTTCTGTTAAAAATAAAACATTTTATTTTTACAACCAAAGTAGCAGATACTTGATACAAGACTCCTAGACCATCCATGTTAAAGAACCTTTAATTAGATTTTTCTAAGAATTAAAGTTAATCCACAATCCTTTGTTAGACTTGACAAAGTTGTATCAGGAAAAATAGTGGGCTATGTTACTATTAAAGCTATTTTCTATAGTAATAATTGTATTAAATAAATGATCTCAGAGCAGTATGCTTAGTAAAAAATGCTTGCTTTTGTTAGTGATGGAGTGATTCTGTTGTAGTTAGTTTGTTGCTGAACATGCTTGAAAATTAGTCCTTACTTTTGGTGCTGTCCTTCAGAGAGAAGTCAGTAAAGCTGATTTCATTGGGAGGCTTAATGTTCCTGTACCTTCCAAGCTGCAAAAATCTTAGTGTGGACATATTTTATGCAGAAGATAGTATGCTATATGCTGTGAATTTTTATCTGTCCTTTTATTTATTTAAAATCTAAACACTATAAATTGTTTTTCTATATTTATTTGCAGAGAAGGAACTTAGCTGAAAATTAGAGTTTTTTAAAATGATTACTAGTTCTTAAATTTAAATTTTTATTAAATTTACCTGTCTGAGATATGAATGGTATGTAAAACCAATGTAGTAAGGTGTAGAAAACTAAGGTTGTAGTAGGTAAATCGTAGCACCTGTCATCTTACTTAGACAGTGGCACTGCCATATATATGCAAAGGAGGCACTTAGCCCATGAGCAAGCTTTCTGTATTAAAACAATTTCAGTTGCAATCAGAGAAGGATAAAAGGAACCCTGTAATGAAGTTAGTCTGGATGCCAGCACGGTGTTGGTTTCTTATGTTTGCATGTTTGAAGTTCTTTTCCTTTATTTCTGGCTGTAATGGCCCAGGCCAGGGAGCTGCAGCTGGCGCAGCTGTCGTGACTGAAATACCCAGCCAGGCCTGGGCTCTGCAGCTGTAACAGGAGCCCAGGGCACAGCTCCTGCCTCCCCGGCTGTTGCAGAAGGACTCGGCTGAGAAGTGGAAGGACTTGTTCCAGCCTTCTGTGCTATTCTTACTCGGCTCTGCAAGCAGGGATGAATGACTCAGTGAATTTAAATGAGTGAAAAAAGATGTGGAAACAGTAGGATAAATCATTCCGCATGCCCACTGCGGCAGCACTTGGATCTCTGTAAACTTTTTTATATAGAATATATGCAAATTCTCAGTTCTAATATGTATTACATAGATACAGTGAAGATGAATTGTAAAACATACATATATATATATGTGTGTGTGTGTGTGCCTGTATCTTTGTGCACTCAGTAGGTTAACAAAATTCGAGCCTCCCCACATGCTCCACTGCTAAAACCTAGTATTTGAATATTAGCAAATTTACTGTTTGCATGGTGTTCTTAATTTCCAAAAAGTCCTTATAAATGGCTTATTTTGCATGATAGGTAAACTTTACACGTATTAATTACATCCAGATTCTATCAGAACCTGTTAAATAATTTCTCTTTTAGTTATGTTAAGATGAATCTGACCTAATTAAATTTTAGTTAAATTTAATCTGTAGTAGTTAATACTGTTGCAGCAGAACACAATTATTTGGTCACAGTTGTTTTGCATTGTTTTAGTCAAGAATTTTTAATCTAGTAAGTATTTTTCCTGATTTTTCCATACAGACTTAGAAATACCTAAAGGGGCAAATAGAGAGACTTTCTTTGCTTTTATTGTTTTCTGTCAGAGAAGTAGTACTGTTAAGGAAGCTGTCAGCAAAATTAGCTTCCCTTTTTTTAAGAAATACTGGAATAGAATGTTTGTGAGCAAAACAAATAACCCCTTAATTATTATTTTACTAGTCTGTATGTAGACTCTGTAGCTACTTAAAACTGAAGATGTGGCCTTTGGGCACAGGAATACACAGTCCAAATATGACATCACATAGTAAATTAATTTTAAAAATGGGGAGAAGGGGGTTGCGTTTAAAGTAAGGAAGACTAGTGATGCTGTAATAATATAATACTCAAACAACTTTGTGATTTCACTCTGAGAATGTAAGAATATTTTCTTCTCACTTTCCAATGTGCAAGGGAAAAAATCAGTGAGGTCCTAAGACACTTGAATAATAAGTGGTGCCATAATATATGACACTGGTATGAATATTCTGAGCAGGAGTCACTTTACTGAGGAAATCTAGAGGCATTTAAGGGGGAATATGCTGAAACAGATGTTGAATTGAATTCTGTTGAGGAATGGAAGAGTTAACTGTGGTGATTTACCAAAATATGGGTATAGATCTGATATCGATACCCAACTGAGATGGACAAGACCTTCTAACAACGAAGTTAGAAAGTGTGTGCTTTATTACCGCTGGGCCAGTGTCAGGATAGCTTCCCAATATGCAGGCGAAGTCACAAAGCATTACAAGGTCTATTTATCTACAAAAAATTCAGTATAAATGCATATTCATATCATTGCCACCACCCACTCCCCGCTTCGTATGGTAATTACCTGAAAACTAATTAAGCATGGGCAAACAGCTCTCTTCTAATGGGTCAGGGGGCTTATGAATTTGGGGAGGGGTTTGAAGATGAAGTGAAATTTTTCTTCCTCGCTTTTACCTGACTAACTTCTCGGTCATATTAATTAGTACAGTATTTGGGAATCATCCAGATCTTTCCTAAAATTTAACTGGGAAGTTGACCTGACTACTTTCCTAGGTCACGGTAATTGGTAGTCTTTGGAAATCATCCAGATAGATGCAGCTGTACAGACAATTATAACAAGATAATCAATCACTACTACTTCACTGCTCCGTTAATTAATTCCAGCTGTTGCTAGCTTTGCCTACCTTTTACTAAAGTCCTGGTGCGTTACTATCTGAATTCTACTTTTCATCGAATTTTTAAACTTCATGTTTCAGTGGAAACAACTGTTCAGATGTTATGTACTTTGAAGCAGTCATCAAAACGAAGTCTTTAATCTTGAAAAAGTGAAGGTCTGCAAAAGGAAGCAAATATTGTCAAAGTGATATCATGGCCAGCAACTTGATTTTCTTGACTGGTTTTGGAAGAGTAGGAGAAGAGTCAGTAACAAAAGAGCTGAGCTGAGAACATAATAAGGCATGCAGGAACATAAAGAATGGGCTTTTAACATGGTATAAGCAAAATTGGGAACAGAATTGGTGATCCAGTAATGAGGGAAGAAGATAAGTGGGGAAGAGAAAAAGTTCTGCGGTTAATTAAGGTTCTCATTAAAAACGGGGGGACCCATTGTGAAGGACAGTGAATTGTGTGTAGCACACAGGCAATGTGCATTGTACGTACTCCTGTGTGCCCTGTTTCAGAATGAAGCTTGCTAAGTGAGAAAGCATCTGCAATTGCCAGTAAATCCAGAATGTGCCCCAGAACTCTGTCTGAACTGCACCATGTGTAGCCAATGCTCATGATAATAGCAGCAACAGGTTTTTGTTTGAACTCTAAAGAAACAGATGAAAACCAAAATTTTAACTTTTAAAAAACATTTTTTAAAAGTGGCATATCATGCAAAACTTTACAGAGCCTATTTTTATTGAGAGCCTGAATAATCCACAGTTGTACTAGCTGAAATGAGAATTTGCTTAGAATCTCAATCCTTTTTATGACTTTGCCTCATTGTATTTGGTTATGATTGATCTTCCATAAATTTATTGTTAAATATTTGTGAAAATCAGTGCTTAATTTAAGTGATTGAATGGGTATGGAGTTTTACATACAGTACCTATGTTTTAGTGTTGCTTTACTATGGCAAGATGAGATATGGCTTCTCTTTGGTGCTGGTTTCATGTATTTGTTGTGCATATGGTATCTTTCCTGCCAAGTTCAAATCTTAAAATGTAGTTAAATTCATAGTTTTCAGACATCAGAATTCACATACATTTAATGACATTGTTGTATATTGCTCCCAGTCTTCCTGCAATATGTTCATGCATATAATGCAAAAGAAAAACCGAAAGACATCAATAGCCTTTAGACAGGCTTCTAATTGAAGACAAATCAAGATAATTCTAAATACTGAATTTTTTACTCTATCAACTAACTTGTATTCTGTATCTGATTACTGATGGGAAAGTGAACATTTATGTGAATGTTCTGCATTTAAATGGAAATATAAATAAGTAACTTTTCCCTTTCTATGCTGACGTGATGCTAGTTCTGAGACTCTCAGCGTTGCTTTTTTCATGTTTTTGTGTTAATGCTGTAAGCTTAAACGCGGAATCACTTTGGGACAATGAAGTTCAGTACAGTTATATTCTATTTCCAGATGCTTATTATGCAAGATACTGGTGTAATCCCACAAGCCTTTTTAGTATTCCTGTGTTCTGAATACTTTATTCATTTGTACATATTTATAGTTAGTTCTTTGAACTTGACAGAGATTTTGGAGATCAGGCTTTTTAGTGAGACTGCCAAGAAACACTGGTTTCTCTGGATAATACTAGACATCCTGGCTGGATGTTTACCAGTGTTATTACAGAAGAAGGTATTTGTGTCTTGATTCTTTCCTAGATTTGTCCATCCTCCACCCTCAGTTTTGTTATTTTTTTTAGAATGGTTGGAATAAGCATGTCATTAATTTACCCTTATGTTACTGACATGTGCTTTCAACATGTAACTGCAACTGAATAATTTAAAATCTAGGAATACCACAAGCAAACAGTTATTACATGTAGCTGAAATATTTAATAGCCCAGGAGGATGACGTATGCGGTGGAATCCAATAGTAAATTCCTTTGTGGCAATTACATAAAGCAGTTAATTTCAGTGCTTAATTGATAACTCTGAGGCTTGCTTCACTTCCATGAGGTGTGGGAATACGAGGTGCAGAGGTAGCTGCATTCCATCAAGTCTCAGTCTAAACAGGCACGAGAGCATCATTCATCCTGTAGCAAACAAGGAAGGCTAATCACCTTCTTAAAAGTGACCTTGCAGCAGCTGAATGTGCTGGGGTGGGCACACAGAAGGGCGAGTACAGAGCTCTGCAGTCACCAGCAGCACAGGTCCTGGAGTTAAGGGTCTCACCTGAAAGGATGCCGTCTGCATTGCAGAATGTTGATTCCTTCTCCTTTCATAGGGGTGGTGGTTTTTGAAAGAAATGGTTTAATGAATTGCTGTACAGTTAATTGTACTTGATTGAAGGAACAGCTCATTATCTAGTTGAGGTGGGAGGAAGTTTGAAGTGCACTTTTATAGCAGTAAGTATTAGGAAGCACTCGTAGAAACTCCATGCCCTTTAATTGAAGAGTAATAGAGTGAGCTTTGACTTTTTCAAACAGCGTGTACAGGAAAAGGGCTTTTTTATTGTGAATTGTTTTATGAAAGTAGATGGTGTCTACTTCTAAGGCATAACAAAATGAAGAGGTAAGTGGGATGTAGCACAAAGTGAGCCCTGTTTCAATATTTCTGCTGGATTTGGTAGCCTGATCTCTACATAGACACTACCAGAATTAGTTGGACAGAACTTAGGAGTGGAAAAATATGGGAGCTTTTGAGGAAAGTGTGGAAGGGTATTTTCAAGTTTTCTTGGTTATGTGAGGACAAACAGTTAGTAACAGATGCCCCTAATAGCACAGGAGGCAGAAAGAGTGAGATGCACCATGACATCTTGGGGATAAATGTTAAGAACTCTTAACAAAGAGTTGTAAAGGAAGAGGATGAGTTCAGATGGAAACTAGTTTGCCAGCTGCTGTGCTTTGATTGACTCTGTGCACGCTCCTAACCCGCAGTAAGTGTTAAGATATCTCTTGGAAAGAAGTTGTGAGTATGCAGATACTGAGTTGCTGTAGGATAAATGAAGTAAATTACCACTGTAAATTCATATTTTATGTTATCCGGCCTTTTGGACATCCTTCCTTCTCCCTTGTCAATTGTTCTGCTTGAGCAGGAGATCATAATCCTGTAGATTAAGATCCAAGTGGAGCATTTAAAGAAGGGAAGATGCACGTATATTTAGCAGAGAATGAGCACAATTCTATAGTTTTGTTTTCTCTCACAAAATCAGAATTACCTAAAAACAGAGCATTATAAATAAACATGCAATAAGTCAGATAAACCCCTAAAGTATCATTATAACGACTATCTGACTTTAATTCAGATGTTTTTATGTAACTGTGACAGTTCTTATAAAGTGTTTTTCTCTACAGGGTATTCGCTTCATTTGGTGAAAAAGGGGCAATTTCAAGTTCTTACAGAGAATAAACTTTCACAGTTACACATTCTGCTGTTTCTCTCTTCCCCTTGGATGTTACATTCCCCAGTTCAGAGGTGGTTCTTCATGTGTGCTTCTTTCTTGATACTATCTCTTCCTAAATTTCACTTATTGCCCTTATTTTAGTTATGTAGAAAGATATTTTTATTTCCACTTGAATATTGTTGTTTGATGCATTTCTTCTCTTTAATGAAAAGAAATGAGTTGTATCATAGTACTAAAAAGAGATCTTTGATAAGTGCTCGGATCAACTGGGGTGCATAAAGGAAGTGTAAGAGACTGAAGTTTATTCTTCCCTGGAGGAATGCTTCGCTTCTCTGACTCTTCTGGTATGCTTTCAAAAAGTAAGGCTCCTTTATTTTTCTCCTTTTATTGTCTTGCAGAACACAAACTCTGAGAATCTC
The DNA here is from genome assembly GCA_013400735.1 of Pomatostomus ruficeps. Lineage (NCBI taxonomy): Eukaryota > Metazoa > Chordata > Aves > Passeriformes > Timaliidae > Pomatostomus > Pomatostomus ruficeps. The sequence continues at coordinate 1,781 of VYZT01023780.1, read as the reverse complement.
AATTGGCAGATCCTCTGTGGATGTATAATTTGTTCTGGGGGAGATGCAGTGGGGTGAGATTAGAGGCAGTGTAGGACAGTCATTGCCTACCTAAACTTGGCTCTGTATAGCTCACAAGAGGTGGCTCATCTGCTAAACTTCTTTTAAACATGCATGAGCTTGAGTGAGTAATTAAGGAAGTGATTTCAGATATATATTTAAATAATGCTTTCAGAAGAATCATATGGAGCTTTGGTTACGATCTGGGGAGAGGGGGAACTTAGGGTAAAATTGTCTGAAGGGCTATTCCAGTCCTTGGGGAATATACAGGTTCCATGCCACAGATTTCCAAACTACTTCTCCGATGGTGCATTTTATTAAAAGGCTCCAGGACTTTTGAAATGCAATCTGGTAATATAATTTGTCACTGCATAGACAAAACCCAAAATTATTCTCAGTGTTGTCAACTCCTATGTGACAGGGGAAGGTGGGTGTGACAGTTCAAAAAGAAAATGATCGTGCTTTCTTGGAGATCTGTATCTAGTCATTAGTGTGATAACGTATACCTTGTAGTTCGGCTGGATTTATTTTGAATTCTCATCTTTGTGTTTGGAATTGTATTGTGCAAGACTGATGAGATCAGGCTTTGGAAGTTAGCTTAGAACTGCTGTAGCCTTTGCTTGCTCTGCCCTTCCTTATCCTTCCGGTTTTTATTCACCAAATGTATACAAATGTGAACACAAATACTGTCTTCGTCTCAAATGTCTCCATCTGAGGAAAAAGATAGAGTTCCTTTCTCATGTCCCAGACTTGGCATACGGTAGCATTTATCTAGTTCTGTTAAGGATTGAAGAAGTCTTGTTCTAGCAGAAGACTTGTTCTAGCATATGACAATAAACCTTGCATAGCTTTAAAATACATAGAAGTGAATGAGAGTCAGAGTTAACTAGGATTTCAGCAACGGTACTCCAAGAGAGAAACTCTTAAATTCCTCTTCAGTGATCCACCAAATATTTGCCTTTGGCCGTCAGAAGCTGACGATTCATACAGTGCTGTCTGTCTCTATAGATTCCCGTACTTGAGTTTAATTGTCCCAAGTAGCAGTGCTTAAGCAGCACGATCAGAATCTGTGTGAGGTCTGCATCCCCTTTTACACTTACTTGTACACCAGCAGCTTAAATCTGGATCCCTTGGCTGGCCTCAGGGCCCTACCTAATTCAGGCTTGCTATTTCTGCATGCAACAGAAATAGATGCACCCAAAAGTAAAGTTGTGGGCTGCCCTTCAGGGCAGAAGTTGGTTTGGAAGCAGTATTGGCTTTTGCGTTGAACCTGTGACAGTACTGAAGACAGTGCATAGTTGCAAGCTGCAAGCCCAGGTATTTTGTAGAAACAGCTGAGAGAAAAGGAAATAGTAGTTACAGCTGCTGTGTAAGATGAAGAAAGGAAATGGGAGCCTCCCTTAAGTGCAGCCACTAAGAAAGGATAGTTAAAAATAGCTACTTTTCCCCTCTAAATAATTGTCTGAGTTTCCATAAATCTTGTTTTTTCTTGGGACGCGGAGACAAGTCTCATTCCCTGGGTGTTCTGTTCTGAAACACCAGTTGCGTTCTGAGAACTTGCTCTGCGCACATTGATTATTACAGCACAAACATTTAAAAGGGAAAAACAAACATTGAGGCCTAACTGTGATTGTAATGAGCAAAAGCATGACAATACTTAAAAATATATAGACAGTGATGGGAGGAGGACCACAGTGAGATGAAGTGTCTTGCTGTTGCTCAGTGTGCTACCAGCAAAGAGG
>VYZT01023779.1:0-21542 GCA_013400735.1 Pomatostomus ruficeps | reverse complement strand
AGCCATCTTTATGGCCCCCTCTCGACTACTAAACCCACAACACAGGGAAAAGCAGTTCTGGGTCATTCTTATTATGCAAGATTTAGGGGAGGAACCAAAGGCAGAACCAAAAAGGATCTAGGTGATTTTGGGAGGAATGAAAGTTGGAAAAGAGGAGTAAGGGGATGAAAAAGATCAGACACATGTAAATAATTTTGTGGTCAATGTGCTTGTCTAGCCATGCTTTGGCAGAGAAGGGAGCAGTCTTATTGCCTTCCCTTTAACCTCCTCCCCGAGAGAGGACTCCTTGCTCTGCATGCAACTGTGTGTATGAGGGTCTCGCTGCAGCAACCAGAGTCAGACCACAAGATGGACTCCTGTATGTCCATGGTGCTGGGAAATGGAAGGAGTGCAAGCGTGCAAGCACTGGTGAAGATCAAGCTTGACCAGGCCTGAGTAGCCTGGGGGCTTGAGTGAGCCTGTACAGGACAGTGCAGGATGTGAGAGTGCCTGTGTATCTCCAGGGGTGAGAGCACACTGGTGTCAGCTACAGGAGCTAAGAGTTCTGGGTGGTTCTGTCTGGGTCAGCAACTGGAGAGGGGCTACGGTCTTGGGGCCTTCTCTGCCAGCAGCTGTGGAGGCTGGACAGAGTCCAGCTGCTTGAGGGATTCTGCTGATCTATGGTACATATATGTATACTTTCAGTAGCAGACTCCCATTCTGGCCAGCCAGAAGGAAGCAGGATGAGGCTGTTGGGGTCATCTTGGTTTGCATGGTGCTAGGAGCGTGTGTCGCTGATCTGTGTGCCCAACCATGTGTGTGCATATGTTTCTGTGTGTATATTATGTCAATATGTGTATATAGGAAACAGTCTCCAATTACACCAGGAGAGGGTTACATTGGATATTGGGATTTTTTATTTTTTTTTCCAAAAGATTTGTCAAACATTAGAACAGGCTACACAGGGCATTTGTGAAGTCTCCATCTCTGGAGGGATTTAGGAAACACGTGGATGTGGCATTTCAGGACACGGTTTAGTGGTGGACTTGGCAGGGATGGACTCAAAGATCTTAAAGGCCTTTTCCAATCTAAACAATTCTATGTATCTATGATTATATATATATGTGCAAGAAGACATTTGTGTACATGCATGTACATAGTGTGTATGCCTGCTTTGTGGGCATGTATGTGCTGGGAACAGATCTTCATTCTCACTGCCAGTTGCAGCTGGGTACATGGAGCAGCAGCACGCTCACCTGTCTTGGACAGACAGACAGACACACACTTATGCAGATATATATGTATCATTTGTATAAAATGATGCTTTCTCTCTCTGCAAGAATGTGAGTTTTGGAGAGGCAAAAGAGAGAACTGTCAATGGTTGTGTTCAGTGATATCTGCACCCCAGATGAGGTTGAGGAACTGAGAGTCAGGGTCATGGTTATATCCCAGCCTCATAACCTCTTGTTTGAAACATTATGTCAGTCTCTCACTATGGTAACAGAAAGAGTTGAACAAGGAAGGAACATTAATACTTGCTTTTTCATAACATATTAAGGTTTGCTCTTTTCCCTTTGCTAGCCATGTACTTTTTGCCATCTTCCTGCAACCACAAGAGCTGGAGTATATGCATATTTTAATGCAGACTGAGCTTCTTCCATAATCTCATAACTCCAGGAGGATTTAACATAATTCTCAGTGATTATTTCCAGTGCCTGTCTTTGCAGGTGGTCATTGATTTCCTGAGCTTCAGCAGAGTGAAATTGATGTCTAGCCTACACTAGTAAAAGGTTTACTGGAATAGATATATCTCTCAGTACAGCTAATACTGGCAAGCACTCTATTATGGATGCAGTTCTTTTGTGGAGGAGAGAAGTAAAAGCTTTTCATCCAGTTTTTTTCTTGGGATGGCTTTTTACTATCATAGAGATGTTATTCAAAATTTCACCCCTAAATTATATCTGTAAGTTTTAGCCATAAATCTGGCTTGATTTCTCTCAGTCTCTTCATTCCTCATGTGGAGCTGGAAAACAGCAATGAGAACTGACAAATTGACTTTAAATCTGCAGAAGGGCAGCAATGTTCTTTGCTTCCAGCCTGAAAAGACAAGCAGAGCAGGGATTCACCCTTGGCCTGAGAGTGGAAATCTTTCTCCTAATGCATGCCACCAGGCTCCTAGGTTTATATGAAATTTATGGCTTATGTAACTTCAGAAACTGGGCAAATCTCTCAAATACCTGTTTTTGTCTCAGTGAGAGAGCACTGTGACAGGTAACACAACAAGGGCACAGTGGGTGATGTGACATGGGAGGAACCACTGCCCAGGTTGTGCATCTGAGGAGCTGAGCCACTTGAAGGAGGGGATCCTCTCCTCTGGCAGAAGCAGCACAGAGCACTATGACCTCTCCATCTCCATGTTTCTACATAGAAAACATCAAGATGGCAAGAATGGCACAGCCTCAGTAACCTGGGCATGTTATTGTTGTACAGCATGCTAAAGTGAAAACTTCAAGTGCAGTAATTAATTCTGCCACGCTCCCTGCATTGCTATGATCAAGACAGGAGCTCTAGCTAAGCAGGGGAGCTCATATTTGGTTGATTATTGATTCAAACTTTTAGCATGCCTTTACCTGTGAGAGCTTCTGACTCCTGTGGATACAAATGGCTGGTATAGGTAAACCTGGTCATAATGTGATATGCAATTTCTTCTTCTATGGTTTAAATTAGAAACTGTTATAGGAATTAGGATATGTGGAAGTGACAAACACATAAGGTTTATCCTTACATAAACATTCAGGGCAAATCTGTCCTCAGAAATAATTAATAATGCCGTGCAGAAACCACGCTGGGAGAGTTACTAAGGTTATTATGTGGATTAAATGCCTCTTCTTTGTCTGAGCCATTCGATCTTTCTGTAGTGCAAAACAGCTCCACAACAGGATAGTTAATGGTTTGGGTCTACATAAAATCTCAGGCCCATAGGTTATTGAGTCTGTGGGTGAGAAAAGCCAGGGAAAGCATATTAGAGGGGCTGGCACTGCTCCTGGGTGCAGAATCTACCTGAGCTAGTTTACAGTCCTCTTGCTTGAGAGGTGCCGGCAGGACAGCTCTCACCAGAGAGGACACAGAATGTGTCCAACGCGCTTGTGCTGATTTTGTGTATCAAGGTGAATGTCCACATTACAGAAGTTATGCTCGGAATTGCAATCCAGTTCTAATGTACCTGCATGAGTGATTTCCAGTCTCAGCTGCAGTCCTGGAGAGTTTGCAAGATGCTATATTTTAGATTATGGCTGTGGTGCCATAATCTGTTAGATTATGGCTAACACCCAAACTGTTAGAGGGTTTTGCTTTGTTTTGAGTGTTATGTCATATGTAGTTTTTGGCATATTTTGGGGTTCTTAGGTTTTTTTCCTGGGCAGACATATATGTGCTGCTTAAATTACAGAATCTCGTGAAATGTATAAGTTGAAAAGTGACGCTAAGTACAAACCTAACTCTGTGACAGTATTTTCTCTTGAAAATCAAAAATCAGCCTGGAAAGTTGTAAATTCTTCGTGCACTCGTCATCATGCCAGTGGTTCCTAAATATACTTGTCACCATGCCAATCGTTCCTAAGTATTTCTTAGATTTGACCACTGAAGAACACAGTAGGCATATAAACCATAAACTAAAAGCACTATGTGAAAGGGAGAGATGCAAATGGTATGGGTTTATTTTGGAAGAACATTTTCTGTGATTTCTTTTCAACCAATACTTTTACAGGGAGCTAAGCTAGGAAAGTCACTGCATTGCACTGTACTCAGATTTATTTTTTAATAAAAGACAGAAACAACATTCTATAGCACTACATCCATTACATGTCTAATGAAAAATCAATAGAATCTGGGTACCTTATTCCAAGAACTGCTTTTAGAAATTCTACCCACGGGATATTTGTGAAAGGTAGGTTTAGTGTCTTAATTCCCACAAAGTCTGTAATTCCGGCTTGTTTCTACTTGTTTGGTATACATTACAATACCTATAAAAAACTTGGTAAAGCATACTCTTAAAAATTTAGTAAAGTTTCATATGCATTACAATAAATACAAAACAAGAAGAATCTATGGACTGTCTTACATATGTACAGTAAAGAGAAACAAAAAAAAAGCTCTGATAGGTTGTAAATAAATGGTGTTCTTCAGCACACACACTAAGCAGTATTATGTTATTATTGTACTGTAATTCACTGGATATATGGAGTTGATTCTGCTCTTATTTGCACTACAGTAAACCAAGGATTTACTTAGGTAAGTGCAGGTTGAGGGATTTACATATTTTTGAACTCCTGCATGTGAAAAGAATTCTTTCCTCAATGTATACATGTATTTTCTGAAATTAAATCAATTTTTAAAAGAATAAAAGTAATAGAAATCTCCATAAATGTAATCAAGATCTTACAATTAAAGTCATATAGCTATTAAGTAAAAAAATTAAGTTTTAGGCCAGAATGGATAACAAAAGAAAACCCAAAAAGCCCATGTACAATGGCAATCTGGCTTTTGTTCTTATCAATAAAGAAACATAACCTGAGACTTTTTTCTGCCTTGCCTCATTAAAATATCTTTATACGGACTGTTAACAGTAAAGTAATTTTTAGACATTTTGTTTTGAGCAGTCAGTGATTAAGAGTAAGGTACCTATAGTTCTTTTTCTGTTATTTTTAGGGCCTGTCCAGATTTCTCTACATTATATAAATTATTCTGCTGCTCTTGTACTTTTCCAGAACTTTTCTTTGAATCTTCAAAATAGATTCTGACTCTGTGCTGCAAAAAGTAAAATTGTTGCTTGTGGGAACATATACATAATCTTCCATTCATTTTGTCAATCAGTTTATTATATTTCAGATTTTCTCTGGACACCAGAGATAAAACGATCACTTAAATAAAAAATACAAATGCATAGGGATAAAAATCCATGAAATAAATGCATAAGGGACATTAAATTTATATGCCAAAAAGCAATGTTATGTAAAGGCAATATTTATACACAGGTGAGAACCATTTTGCAACCTTGAAAGTTGAAAGGCTGGGTTTTTTGCTAAACCTACCAATACTGCCAAACTTGCCAAGTGTAATTTAAAATCGCAATTTTTAAAACTGCCATGGCACAGTGACATCCCTGTGAAGCAGGAGCTGGGGACGGTGGGGTTTCCCACAGGGAGGTCAGGGCTGGACCCCATGGCCGGGGCTGGTGCCCCTGCACTGTGAGGGGCAGGGGCTGGGGAGGCCATGGAGCAGGAGTATCCCAGCCCCAGGCACCTCCCGGGCTCAGGGTTGTCAGTATAACGTTGTTCTGTGCAGTGCCCCATTGCCAGCTGATAACCACAGGGAAGCACTGCTGCCACTGCAAACACCTTAGAGGAGGGTCCATGAAACAGCTGCCTAATCAAAACCTCATCTGAGGATGAATTTTCAATGAAATACCTCCAAAAGCTGCTAAAATATCATGTTTATACCATACACTGGTCTGTTGAATAGATGCCTGAGCCAACCATATATGAGCTGGTTTTAAGCAACAAAAGTAACCTAGAATAAGGAGTGCTGAGCGTAGCTGGATAAGAAATCAGATAAATTAGCTCATTATGAGCTTCCCAGTGTGCTTGGCACCAGTGTATGCACCTGAGATGCTTTGTACAGGTCTAGCTCAGCTATCTGAGCAGCCCACTGCAATATGATATATCATTTGTTTGTTTAGCTTCAAGCATGTAGGAGGGTGTTTTTATACGCTTAAAGTTCAGAAGGTCCATAAATCTTTGCAGAGCGTGGTCTGCCACTGGGCGGGTCTTCCTTCCAGTACTCAGGACACCAAAAGGGCAATTTAATAAATTTACATGTTTCAAAAAATAATGTAAAGTAAAAGGAATTCTCTGTGGGCTTCATCTGAGTTTCATGATAAATTGTTGGTCATAAGCTCAGAGCTGCTCAGGCTTTCTCCTGATTTTATTTTTGCTAAGAACTCTAAAGGAATTTTGCTGTACCAAGTTATTCAAATTTAGAACATAATAGAAGCATAAGCTCTTATCCAGCAGCAACCATATCTGCCTGCATTAAAATATCTAACATTATTTGCTCAATCTCCAATTTACATTTATCTACTCAAACACAAGAAAGGTCTGCAGGCTAAAAAAGAGAAAAGCATTCCACGGCTCTGACATGCAGAGCACACAGACAGAATAGAGTCCTTTTCCTGTAATGGTCTGCATTTGTCTGCTAATGATTCTGACAAAACCAAATATAACCCAGCCCAGGACCTTAAAAGCTGATTTGAATAAATTTAAAGCAGGCATGGTGCAGATGCTTGTTATTATTCATAGCTCCACTAGGCATTGCTTTGGCTCTCTATGCTGCTTTCTCAGAAAACCTAAGATTCAAACTTGATATTTTCACCATGAGTTTTCACATTTGAGAATGTTATTTATGCTAACCAGAGCACCTGTCTTGAGTACTGCCATCCCCTGATGCCTCATGCCACACAGCCTTAGTGGCAGAGGAGGCTAATGGCATCATGTGCTGCACTGAGATGTTTCCAGCAGGTGGAAGGAGGTGATCCTTCCCCTGGACTCGGCACTGGTGAGGCCACACCTGGAGAACTGTGTCCAGTTCTGGGCTCCTCAGCACAAGAAAGACATGGACATACTGGAGAGCATCCAGTGAAGGAGCACTGAGATGATATAGGAACTGAAACATCTCCCATGTGAGGAAAGGCTGAGAGGGTTGGGACTGTTCAGCCTGGAGAAGAGAAGGCTCAGGGGACTCTCATCAGTGTATATAAACACATGAAGGGGGGCAAATATTCATCCAAGCTCTCCTCCTTGTGCCTGTGACAAGACCAGGTGTAATGGACACAAACTGGAATACTGGAGGTTTCCTCTGAGCTTCAGGGTAAGCTGGTCCTTACATAGAAATTTTCACCTCACAAGTGTTCCGGAACTCACTATAAATCCACATATAAGCTTATCATTGTAAAGAAACAGAATTTACATGCAGGCAATTTAGTTTTATTTCAGATGCATTCCATACTTCATTACATAGATACACAGTTATCTTTCACCCTTTCATCAGGTCTACAGGGGAAAAAAACCAAACAAGAATTAAGCCTAAACTCCCGGGTTGCTTCTCAGTGCCACTGTTGTAAGTGTGTTCTTCATATGGCTTCCCTGCCAAAACCCTCTAGAAGCAGTTGCACCAGATTTTGAACTTGTCTTAATCAATATTAGATGCTTTTTCTGCCCTGGTGACACAGTATGGAAAGATCCTCTTATTGTCTTTCTATGAAAGGTCATTAGAAAGTTTCTGTTCTGTTGTTCATTATAATTGATTGGGTTAATTGGCATCAAATCACATTGATTCCTGATGTCACCATGATCTCATTTTATTAGGGAATTTTGAAGCACTGCAGTTTGCAAATCCCTGTTTGCAATGCAAGGGTTAAAGATATTTCTATCCTCTGAGGGATTCAGAACATCTCATTAAAATTCAGTGGAAGGATGACCTCAGGTTTAAGGCTAAAAATCTGTTTTACTGTCTGATTGGGTTTTATATAAAGTTCCACATAATTCTAGTTAAACCACAATTTGTAATGCTATGGCAAATTATCATTCAATTAGACTTAACTCTCACTGCAATACCCATACATAGAAGATATTGGAGATTCCTGAAGAAAGGTGCACGGGGTATGGATCATGTTCTGTTTATGAAAACAGACGGACATTTCATTACAAATCAATAGGGTATAAGTGATGCCTGAAAAAATTATTTTAATATAGTTAATTCCCAAAAGCCCTAGCTAGAAGTAAATGCTTGTCACTAAGCCAGGTTGTGTCAGCTTTATGAATATTGAGCATTGCCTTGACTCCTGAAGTAGAAAAGAACAAGTTTTTGCTTAGTTACCCAAGTAGGCCTACTTAATGAAAGTACTCTTAGGCTGAATCTTAAGTACACTTAGAGGCCTCAGGTTTTGATCCCTTGGGATTATCACAGAACTCTGGTATCATGAAGATCACGTTTGACTTCCTATGTTTATATAGTTAATGCTAAAAGCATGACGACGCCTTGTTCTTTTCTTAGAAAATTCATGAGTAAAATATGAATATGAGTTGATATCAACAATTTGCTTAATGACATGGCAATTAACCTCAATCCCCTTGGAATCTGTGCTAAGGCACATGCAAAGTGAGGTGGTGATTGGTGACATCCAGTCTGGCTTCATGAAGGGAAAATCATACTTGACAAGTTTGGTGGCTTTCTACAACTATATTATGCCTTCACCTCATGGAAGACACCAGTTCTGGGGGTTTTTTCTTTTTTTTTTTTTTTTTCTGATGTATAAGTGCATAGTCTCTGGAGACATCTTTAGGTGTATAATTTTTGAAATGAGGATGTGTTTATTAATACTAAGTTGTTTTAAATAGCTCCTCAGTTTTAGCTAAACTAGATGCTTTACAGGATACAATAAAATGTCTTTACTTGTGTTAAATTCCAGCTTTTAGGCTCATCATTAGAAGATGTTATCTGCTTAAAACTGGTTTCCTTTATCAATGAAAGGTTTATAATGTGAGTTGGCTTAGAACTGTATGGAAAGCAGTATAAAAGGTTTAGTTAGGCCATCTTATCTGTCTCCTGTGCAATTGACTTCAGCTGATATTCTCCATGGGATGAAAGCAACAAGTCATTTTCTATGTTTAAAATTAGGTCAAGTTCTAAATTTTGGCTTGTCTTGCTTGAAGACATGACATTGCTATCTTCTAGCTGCAATTATTATTTTCTAAGGAAAGCAAACTCTATGTTACTGTTACAAAGTGTTTTATTTTAAAATTAATTCCTGAAATTTCCAGCTCAGAGACCTTTAACTATAACATAATGCATATCATGGTACACAGAGTTAATAAGAAGGATAAAGATGGAGCTCTACTTAACAAATTTTGAAAAGATCTCAACAGAAACCTTGAAAAAAGCCCCACACAAATTGTTCTCTATAGGAAGGATATTAATACTAATTACTTACTTTTGTCTTACAACGTTGTATATTTATGAAATTACTTTAGAGCTTTGGATGGAATAAATTGCAAATATGAATATTGCAACGTATTCACATATAACCATGCTCAAGCAAGTGAGCCATGTTTGGTGTCTGGAAGCTGTGAAAGTTTTCCACTAGCTGTGAAGAGCCCAGATCTGTTTGCAGAAGTTTAATACACTTTCATTCCCATTATTAGTCCACAGATTTCTCAGTACCAAGGTACCGTTTAGGAAAGTTTGTCTGAACTCCTGCATATTTCAGGCTAAAGACCTTCACCTGCACATTTTAACCGCTGTTTAAGAAAGAATGCTGCTGAAAAATCCTCTGAACTTTATTCCAAGTGTATAAGCTTCAATAAAATGAAATTCTAATTGCTACCTCAAAAAAACCACCTCATTATTAAACTTAAGCTGAAGAAGTCAGCCATCTCCACATCTGAGAGTGATAATAGATCTGTCTATATCCTTTGTGATCCAAATGACAAAAAATCATTCAGACTATTAGCTCTTGAAAACTGGTGAAAATCAGATATGTGAGCCTACAGACGTCCAAACATAAACAGTCCCTACTGGTACCCAAAGTGGCCTTGCACTAACTCTTGCAGAGTTTTTACAGGTCTGTCAGGACCACACACTTTCCTGGTGTAATTTAGATTAACACTAATTCAGCAGTTTGAGTTTCATACCCCAATCTGGATGATTTTATTTTTGCAAATTGTCTGAGATAGTATCTCTATTCACCTCAAATACCAACAAAGGTTTCAACTCTTCATCACCCTACCTGGAACATATTCCAAGCAGCATCCAGTAGGTCATCTCTCCTTATCTTCCTATAGCTCTCGGTTTCTATATATAAAGATAATATTTAAATTATTTTCCTAATGTAATCATATTTTTATCGTAGATCAGAGTGTATCAATTTGTTTCCATGACTTAGACAGCAGACTTTTCAGTGAAAAAACCCCAAGCCAGACAGTTGGTGGCATAAATGTAAGGTGAAAAATTGATGAGCATGGCAAGGAAATCTAATTTTTCATTAACATTCATAATGCAGCATCACTTCCAATATACTCCAGCCTAAAGGACTAAAACTGAAGGTATTGTTAGCCCTGCTTATGTTCTGCCCTGGAGGCTCAGAATAGAACCAGACTCCCTTGACACCAATGCTTATATCCAGGGGAGGTCAGCAAGGAAGGAAAATGCCACCATGCAAATGGGCTCTTATTTTACCAGTTACATCTTAAGTTTGTTACAGACAGTCTAAACACCCTGTTGCAGTTTTTTCCTAGCCATGGGTGAGAGAAATGCTTTGCGTTCACTCTGTGTTATAGTTATGATTCATAAGTAATGATTAAAATTAAAAATCTGTTTATGAGATGTAGAAATATAGACCTGACGGAGAATGAGGATTCATGAATGCATCTAATGGGAGGAATGGGATGGTTGATGAAGAGAGGCAGATATCCAGGACTGCCAGCACAATCCTGGGTGTGCCTATACCTGCTCCCATGCACACACCTCCCCTGTACATCTGCACCACTCCCACCCCAGCCTGCTCAGCTGCTCTGGGTGAAACCCATGCAATGTGAGGGGCATTTGGCCAGTTAAAAACAGCCATCCCAGCGAATCTCATTGAACTTCAGTTTTCCAGACCTATTTCTTGTGGAGATAACTTTCAGTGAGCACGTCCAACTCATAAAGGTGACTAACCGTAAGTGATGGTAAGAGTTACATAAGTACAGCCCAGCCTCCGTGATAAGAATGAACAAAAGAGAATCTTAAAATAGCAAAGTAGTACTAAAACTAGTATACAAAAATGATGACACAGTAACATGTTTATGTGCATCAGTCTAAAATGCTGGGGTGCCCAGCATTTTAGTACTCTTTCTGTTGCAATTACAGTGTAAATAAAACTTTACTGGCTCAAAATTTGTACACCACACTTCATTTTGCTACACACAGAAAAGCTATTTTGCAGAGCTGGCTTTTCTTGGTAAATTTTCTAAACTACTCTTTCTCCTTAGCATTATTATTATTAGAGCTTCTTGCTTCTGACAACTGTATTTCTTTAATCATAGCTTTCAGAACATCAACTTTTCAGGGAAAAAAATAAAAAAGTTAAAAAAATTAAAAAAGGGTTCAGTCTATTTTTAATGTTTACATCTGGATGCACATGTCACACTGCAATATGCTGTTCTGAAGTGTATGACACTTTCAGCACAAACATACATATTGCGTTTGTCTTAGAGCTGCCCAAATTAATAGTGACCCATCCCTCCATGCAGCCTACTTTTGGTAGGGCAAGGACTATTACACTTAATTATACCCATGCTCTTGTGGGCAAATTTGTCTCCTGCAGGTTGGTAGTGTTTGGTATGTCAGCTAAAAATTATTCTCAGGAGCTGGGAGAAGGTGAATAGGAAAAGTGAGTTACTCTGTTGCTGTGATAATCAATTACATTAACTTTGCACTCTGAGGAACACCCACACTTTTGGAAAAAATATTTTCTGCTAAATCTTTTATTTGCATCTCTCAGGAGACATTGCAAAACATTCTTTGTCAGATTTGAACAGCAGTGACTGACTGTGATATTTTTAGGGTATATCCATGCTAGATACCTCTCCAGGGAGAAACACTACCATCCTTTTCCTTAGACTGATTGTTACAAGTTAGAGCCCCTGGGGATTTCTTTGATTTACGTGGAAGGAAGTTTAAATACAAGTGGTCTAGAATTAGAAGGATGTAGCACAAAAATCACATCTTCTTGATATTTCCTCTTTGAAGTGTTAAATATACTCAGATCTTAAAACCTCTTCTGGTATTACAATATTCCTAGTGCAGTTTAGGATAAATCACCAGGATTTAGCAAAAACTACATGAATTTGTGTATGTAAACTCCTGCAAGCCTGGTAAACTTTCTTGTAAACCTTGCTGCATGTGTTTGTACCCATCTGATTGAAGAGTTGTGAATACATAGGTAACACAAATTTTTCAGAGGAAACATTGTCAGATCATCTGTTCTGTACCAGTACCAAATGCTGCAAGAAGAAAACACAACTTACCCATTTAATGGAATAATCACACCCTGGGGATTGCACTTCATTAATTGATAGTCCCTGTCTTCAAACTCAAAACATCAGGTTTCACATTAAACAAAGTCCTTTCGTCTTTGCTATACAGCAAGAATCTTTGTGAATTTTTTAGAAAGAGTCTTCAAAATTGTTGCCTGTTCCCTTTTCTTACACTGAAAGTACAGAGGAAAATCTGGTTTACTTTTAGTCTTTTCCGTACCTCTGCCTCATGCTGGGATTTTATGTGTCCAAAATAAAGGTCTTAGATGTGTAATGCAGATTAAATTTATAATCTTCACAATGTCATTTTATATAAAGGATATAAAGGACATTCCAAAACTCCACCCACTTTTATTGTAACTTTTAAATTTTTAATTACATTTCAATTCATTAGCTGGAGTGTTAAATAATGAGCTATCTACAAAGACATATGAAACTTTTCTCTCTGTTGTGGGGTTTTTTGTTTGTTTGTTGTTTAGTTGTATTTCTAAGAGAACAGCATATGCTGTACCACATAAGGGAGATGAACATATGATGCCTTTGAAATTAATTTCATATATGAAGGAAACATTTATGGGTTTAGGTGAACGCTTGAAATATTATCTGGCTTCTAAGGATTGTAAACAAAAAAACCCAAGGGAATGTCTGTTAGTTCAAACAGATTTTCCCTCTGTGGTTTTAAAATCCTTTGAACCTGTAGAGAGATGCTGAAGAAATCACCTAAAAGTTGCAGTGACAGAGACTGATACAACCATATTTCTCTAACCTTTTGCTATATTGTAAGCTTCATGCAACCTCATGGAGTTATACATGATTTTTGTCATGTGGCACAGCATTTTATGAAAAATCAAGATATACATTAACTCAGGTCATCATAAAAAATAATACATTGCAACATTATTAAAAAAAGAAGTGTGACACGTGACAGTGTGGCACACTGTGATATATCATGAGGTGACCTGAATGTTACCTTGTTCTACCAGTGTTTTCAAGAGCAGACACCACAGATTAAATCCTCACTGGTTCAAGGCTGTGCCAATCTGTCCCTTTTCCTGTAAAATGAATGGTTTCAGAATGGACCATTCCCAATCTTACCTTAACAGTCACTATTTGAGTGCTGAATATCCACAACAATGATGGGCAATTTCTAAGAAGTATTACAGAGATATTTCCTCCCACAGTGAGACATCATCATGCTAAACTCTTTAGCGCTCCTGTGATTACGTGAACATAATATCCTGCATAGTCCGTGGTTTTATCTCTCTTCAGTTTTCTAGTGGCAAAGATGTATTTTTAATCATGTGTTTTAAATCTGATTTCTAAACATTTATGTTCTCCATTTCACAATGTCAGGGAGCTAGCTCCCACTTCAGTTCAGCGTTCACAATGTATCTCTTTAAAGTAGATAAAAGACTTAAACTGAAAAATTCAGACCCAAACATAGCTTTCAAAACACCTCTGATTTAATTCACAGTTGGAAAAGTTCACTAAATATTTGAGGAAACAAAATATGCAGCTGGATTTAGGTTCTGATCTAAACAATTGTGTTTTCCCATTCACCCAAAGTCAGTGGACTTTCCATGCAAATATTTCTCTCCATTATGTTCTCTCTAACAGCGTGCTGGGCTGAAGGTCCTTCCACATTCCAATATGTGTCCAACTTATTCAATTTTACTGTGTCCACAAATGTAATGAACTCACTGTTGTTTTTATTCCATCATTTAAATCATTAATGAAAACATTAAATAACACCCCTGAACCTATGATAGGCTCTCTTTATTCTCTTTATCAAACTAGTTTCTCAAATGAAAGATTGGAAATAATTGTGTGAATTTATTATGGTATTTGTACCCTCTCTGGCCCATTTATGGGAACGCCATTGCATACAATACAAGAAGTGTGTCTCAGTTAAAGCTTTTGTGGTCTACTCTTCAGCAACCCACTAAGCTGTCATGTTCCAAGATGAAACTGAGTTCATTTAACTTAATGATTTTTTTAAATCTTCTGTTGTTGTTGTTGTTGTTGTTGTTGTTTTTTAATTCAGTGTCACATTATTATTGTCCAGGTGCTCACAGTTGGATTATATAGTTGTTTGTTTTATCCTAGGGCTAAACTGAAGTAGACTGGTCTGTATGCCTCAAGCTCTTATTTTTGTCTGCCTTTCAAGACAGCTTTTTTAGTACATTCTGCAAAAGTCGTATTATCTCTCAAGCATTATTAAACAGAGTAAACATTCTCACTAAATATGCAAGAAAAGGTCAGACAAAATAAGTACAATTAATAGTAGCAGTGGCAGCAGTGGAAGTAGTAGCAGTAGTATTACTAGTAGTAGTAATATTCAGTGTAGACCAAAATTAAAGCAGGAAATTTGAGTGAAGCTGCCTTCCCCATCTTCTGCCAAGTATGCTGAGGAGAAACATATTTACTTACTTTGACTTTTGTTTTGACTGAAAGCAAGAGGAAAAAAATACTCTGAGAATAAAAAAATTTTATATAGTAGTTCCTTTTTCTGAAGTAGTCATGCTTTAGACTTGTTTTTTTTATATGAATGTCCCTTTCCATCATTACTTCAAATATTAGAATTTAGTGCTTTGATAGACAATGAATTCCTAAGCATTTTGCAAAATGCTAACTTTATTTCTAAGTTTGCAAGAAATAAATGAAAAAAAATTTGAGATCACCAAATCCCATTAAAGAGTCTCTTCCTTTTTCTATTCTGCTCTTTCTTCTTATCAAAAGCAGTTTCAGGTACTCTTCCAATCTCAATGATATTGCTATTAAACTTAAAGAAAACAGAGTGTTCAAAAGTTGTCATCAGATCTAGAGGACAGACCTAAGTTAAGAAAAACATCCAGTACACCTGAGGTATTGCAGTGTTTGATCTGTCAGAGATTGCACACAGCTGACTAAAAGCGAGTCAGAGTCGATACAGGAGCTCAAGACCTCTCTCTGGAATTTTACCTGTCTTGTCCTGAACTTGCAATCAATCAGAAGGAACTTTTTTACTCACCGGGAGCTAAAATGTAATGTCTTGAGGTTTATACAGTTATAGGGACACTTAATTATAGGAATATTTGGCAAGTGGCCAAAAGAAACTGAAGACAAAATAAAAGGAAGGGAAAGGTGACAAATTTTTACAGCATTGAGGCGGGGTGTTTAAAAAAACTGGGGTTTTATTGGCATGCAAAGAGCAAACATAAAGAGATGAGAAGGTTTCCCCCTGAAATATAATGTATCTAAGCCAATGAATGGGATTGTGATAGCTAAGAGCGGATAACATGACTTTAAACTAGGACAGCTACACTTTCAAAGAGGAAAACAGGAACACCGGGCCTGGGGAATTGCACTCATCCGCAATGAGGGGACAACGAGGCACAGAAAAACCACAAAGGCCAAAAAGACAGAAAAAGAGGAGTTTTATTATGGTTCACTACTTGCTTTGCTTTGTCTTTATGCTTTACTCAGGTGTTTCCTTCTCCACCTTCTCCCTACTTCAGTCTTCCCTATCTAGAAATGCCCTCCAAAGCTCAATAGAAAAAGAGAGGATGTAAATTAGATGCAATTTTTATAGGAAACACTAGTGCAAATGTGATAAAGTAATAATTAAAAGAAGATCATTTGCTGGTTATTTGAGCTTCATTCGCAATTAAATGTCTCACTGTGCCAGCTCAGAGGCAGACTAATGGCCCGATTATCTTACTTTACTAGATGTACTCTTAGGGAGGATAAGGAAGGGACGCTGCCCCACTTTTCCCAAATGGATAACAAAAAATATAACAAAACTCCAAAAGTCAAGAGACACTCAGTTCACTGAAATCTGATTTTCCTCCGCCTTCCTCCTTCCGCGTTCTCTCTCTCATTGTGTCGATCTTTGCCAGACAGGCCCCCAGAAGAGCAGGATCCTCATGAAATGTGAATAGAGGTTTGAAGATATGTCCAGAGGAAGAACATTTCTGACTGTGGGACAGCAGGTTCTGAATGAATGACAGGGCTCACCCAGACGAACCGATCACTGCCCTCGTGATGAGTGGGAATGGAATAAATCCTAGCCCAAAAACAGTGAAAGGAAGAGAGGAACCATTTTTTTTCTTTTATTTAGAAAGTTAAGGGTCAAATCAAATCAGTACACAATTGAAAAGATGAATATGAGGGTTTATTGTTTATTGCAATCAATATAAAACTGAAATATTAAGAGTTGGTTATGCTTCCTTAAAATATCCTTTGATGGGCCTCTTGTGTGGTAGGGACTTGTATTTTGGAAGAAGCTGAGAGGCTAATCATTCTTAGTTCAGAAGGAATAATTATAAATCATATGGTTTTTTGTAGCTTTGGGGGAAAAAGGAGTTAGGCTGCAATGTTATGAGCATTGTTTGCTCCCTTCTGACGTACGTGACACCTGAATAGACATAGAAGAGAGTGAAAATTCACTTGAAATACAATGTGTTGAAATGGATAGGTCTTTGGGTTTATAGTCCCAATTCTGAATAATTTCTTGTTTTTCCACTACTGTGTTCCTGAAAGTCAATTCACCTCTCCTGTCTGTTTGGATTATACACCCTTCAGGCAGGGACTGACTTTCACCATGCATTTGTGCAGTGTCGTGCACAGTAGGTCTCCAGGTGCTATTGTAATCCAAATAATGAATTATTAACTTGTTCCACTACTATACATTCACCAAAGTTTGTTTTGCATCCTCAACCAAACCTATGGATGAAGTGGGTCTGTCTACAACTTACTTTCCCCTAAACTGTTCTTTAAAGGAACCTCATGCACTTAAAAATAACAAATTGGGATATGCACTTCTTTCCATCCTCAGTTTCAGGTTTCCTTGTCTTCCTTTTCTGGATGAATGTCATTAACAACATTAACAGTGGGGGGATGGTGTTTTTTCGGTTCTTATGCATGGCTTCAATTAGCAGTGATAGGTGTTTGGGTGTGAATTGAGAGAACAGATATAACTTTATTTGAAGTAAATGACATGTAAACTTACTCACGCCATGAAAGCAAAGACATAGAGGATGTTTTATTATGGATTCTGCCTCTTATTAATGCCATACACTATAACCAGGTATTTAAAGAAAATTTCAATTTATACTAACCCATATGACTTTCTGTACAGCCTTTAAGACTGCAGAGATAACATATTGACTGAGAAAATTTGAACTTGAATATTTTCTCCCAGTATGGGAGATTTTTAAATGATTTATTTTACTTCTACTAATAAAGATATTCATAACCCAGTTTTTAATACTATTCTCTCCACAAATGCAGAAAGCAATGAAACACAGGTGGAAAAGGGGTTTTTGTGTTTTGTTTTGTTTTGTTTTTTATTTGTCAGCATCAAGAATAGTGTGGGATTTTTAAGAAATGCTTTTTTTTTTTCTTTCTTGGACAGTGAGTAAAATTACAAGCCAATTTTCTTCCAACTGGCAAGTTATATGGCAATTGCTTAAAGCAAATGAGAAACTCTTTTTTAGATCAGGACACTGAGCTCAAGTGGAAGTTGTCAGATTTAATAAAGCAGAATCGTCCTAGGGAAAAAATTTTGTGTCTCTGTTTCCAGTGGTGCATCTGTTCGTAGCACATACTTTGTTCAGCAAATGCCAGCTTGCCTACAACACTTGCAATGAACTTTAATTGTGTGCTTTAGCAGAAAGTCTTAATTTTGATCTGACTCCCTTCAGGTAGCAATGAGTCGACTCACATAATCGCACCTCCCTGCAGCAGATAAAAATAACCACCTTGATTTTCCCTCCTTCCTCACTTTTTAGAAAATGGTTGTATTTTTATGAGTTCATTCTCACAGTGAGTGGGGATCTATAAGCTTTGGAACATAAGATGGTTCTGCAATAACAGCTATTTCTACACCATTATAGTAATTAATCACAGAAGGAGTTACTGGAAAAAAATTCTATAATTTTGAACATATAATTGAATTTTTATTGCTTTTAAACTGAAGTGTTTAGACCTTGAGAAAATCATCCCAGCAGGGAAAAAAATGTTCCTCTTTGCCTCTCCTTCCTTCTGTGCTTTAGACAAAGCTTGGCAGAGCTCACAAACTAAATGGAAGCTGATTTAATAGCTCTTTATTTCAGTCTACCTCCTAAAGAAGAAGAAAAGGTCACTTAAAAATTATTTTCTTAACAAAATTCACTGGAGCTGAGTTGGGATACAAAGTGAAGACTTTCACATCCAGAGGTAACACTGGTACATTTCTGAGGGAGCAACCCATGTGTTCAGAGGAAGAGTTCCTGAGCAGGCAGTCGTGCTCAGTGGCATTAACAGAGGACTACGGATGAAGATGAGGGAAGTGTGGAGAAGTGTCAGATGGCAAATTTGACCCAACCAGACAAATGGGATAAGAAGAGCCCTTCGGGTTTATTGAAACATCATATGTGATGAATAAAAACTTCGGTGTATTCTTATCTCTCTCTTTTTCTTTTTTTTTTTTTTAATTTTGTAAAAAAGGACTTGTAATTTAAAAAAAAATGCAAAAAGTACTTTAAACCTCTGCTTTTGAGATTCTAAGAAAGGAAAGTCTTAGGTTTTGGGGTTTTTTTCACCTCTTGGGAATTTTCTTCAAATTCAACCACAATTTTGAAAACTTTTTCAGACAACCCAATTTGCACTTTTATAAATAAACTAAAGTATTTGTTAATACATTATCTCTTTCCACTTAGAGGTCCCATTGTTAGATAAAAGGAAGAGAGATGATAGGTGTAATGAAGATAATACAAGATTTATGAACCTGCTTTCTCTTTCTCCCCCCGCCCCGGAATATCCTTTTGAAGATCAATCTTAATTCTTATATTCATTAAAAACAACTAATAACTAGACTAATCATTGAAAGTTTTAGACAAGGGGAAAGGGATGAAAAAGCAGTGGAAAAAAAAATAGAGCCCAAATAGTCATATGTCACATTCTTAGTTTCACCTGCAGCAGTCAAACATGAATTATAGTTTGTGGCATAAATATTAGAGCCAATCTTGTTGGTTGGATTGAGTCAGTTGGGTTGGTTGCATTGAGTTTCCCTGCAAAGATGCAGGTAAATCTTCTGAAAAGTTGTTTTTATCAACTAAAGTGCCTTCTTTCCTAGGTCAGTGTTATGCAAGACGTTTCATGGAGTACAGTTCCTTCATGGCTGTGGGAAACAGCAAAACCTCTTTTGTTACCTTACCTATAATTTTGTTACTTTAACGATTGCTTTCCAGTGCTGTCAAGAAATGGTGATTAAATTCTGTTTATGGATGGTTGTTGCCACACAGAAGCAGAAACCATGAGATGCTTGTTTATCACCTCCGCCTTTTACACCAACCTTAGTGCTGAGCTAATTGCTTTCTGAAAATTATATTTTTCTTTTCATTGAGTAGAGAGGACACGTCCGTTTCAAAATGAAAAAATTAATTTCAAAAAAGTTCTTGTTAGATCAGATAAATTCCTCCTTTTTTCCATACTGCTCAAATACAGAAATATGGGCTTATATACTGGGAATGTAAAATAATTACAAATGTTATCCTTTAAAAATTTAACATTTATCTTGCTCCTTCCATGTGTTGCAAAATCCTGTGGTCTGTATTACAGTTTCATATTCTCCAAATTTATATATTCCTAACTTGTGCAATATGGATAAGCCACATTTAAGATGACTAGGCAGTAATAAAGCCATAATATTAATAAATATATATATATTTAGCAAATTTTAATGAACAATCATCTATTAATAAACTTTAAACTCCTTTATAAAGCAATTTTTACTTCAGACATAGCTCGACCAACACACATATTTCTTCTACAACTAATTTTCATTAAACCATGCTATTAACTGCAATGATTTACATGTATAGAGAAGACCAAAGACTGCATAGCTCAATAAATATGACTTTTAAATTATGACATTACCAGTAAAAGCTGACAGGCTTTGAGAGAACAGGGACTTCAGACTTATCTGGCCTTGTACTGGCTTGAGGTGAATTTAACTTATTTTAGCTGAGGTTGCACTTTTCTAGTTATGAGGTGACTGTGGCCAAATTTCTTTTAGCTTGAATTTATCTCTGTGCCTCTGTGTGGCATAACACCTATTGCTAATTAATAGAGAGTAAACCCAAGCAGCTCTTGCAGATTAAGTGAACTGTCTTTGATTGTAGGATTGTAATATATTATAGAAGAGTAGGGGTGTCAGGCAACATCAGAAATCCCAGGCATTTTTCACAAAGGAAAGGCCTCACCTTGTGGGTCAGGCAAACCCAACTTTAAGGGTAAGAAAGAGGACACGTGGAATAGGGAAATAGTGGGGTAAAAGCAAGCAACCAACCGTCAAAAAATTTATAAAAACAATGCCAAGTGGACCCAAAACTGAAGAGGAAAAAACC
Source organism: Pomatostomus ruficeps (assembly GCA_013400735.1). Taxonomy (NCBI): domain Eukaryota; kingdom Metazoa; phylum Chordata; class Aves; order Passeriformes; family Timaliidae; genus Pomatostomus; species Pomatostomus ruficeps. The sequence goes on along the minus strand of VYZT01023779.1, from coordinate 1,063 downwards.
ACCACAACCAACATCATACTCTGCCCAATGAAATACTGCCAGCTCAGTGTGACCCACTTTTTATTTCTTTATTCCTGAAGCTCACATAAACTGTGTTCCCATTACCTATGTGGTGGAAGGAGAATGCAAATAGCACCAGGGATAAGGTCATTCGCATAAATAGGAAGCTCACATATGCACATATATATATATATATATATACACACACACAAACACACACTTTTTTAAAAACATATATTCTTTATGTATATACTTTACATATATATACACATATGTATACTTATATATCTACACTTAGAGAGATATACATATATTTTTATTAATAGTGAGGCTTTTCTGTAACAATCTGAATTTGACTAGAAGTGCTCCTATCATCACAGCTGGACTAGTAAAACCTATTTGTTGTGGCTTGAGTAGACTGCTAATCTACAGTAAATTCTTTGCTTTGTGTAAAATGGTGTTCTCTTTTGTCCATAACAAGATTTAGACTGCAACAATTACCTTTACTGAAAGAAAACAAAAAAGGAAAATCCTAACCTGTAGTTCAATTTGCTATAGATTAAAGAGAATATTTCCCTCATAATTATGGAGTTATGAATTGTATTTTAAATGGCTGGGTCAAGATAGTGTCTTATGTTCCACTAAAGCATGGTTGGAAACCTTGATATAGTATCATATCTAAATTTCCTGATTTGGGCATGCCTAGAGTGATGAAAATGGCTTCTGTTTCTATTTTTTTTTTTGTTTGTTTGTTTTGTAAGTTATCTGTGCTGGTTCTTCTGACTAGATTTATACCTTGGGGCTGATATTCTTCCACAGGCAGCTTTAAAATCTCAGATTTTGGCAAGAGTCTATTTTGTTGAAGAGGAAATAGCATTATATGGTATGGATAAACGGCAGACCCAGGCACTTATTCATGTATTTGTTTATATCTCAATAAAATAGAAGTATTTGAGCTTATATATCCATGATATACCCATTATGTACATATTTATATTGTATAAGTATTATAGTGTAATTTGAAGGACAATTTGCTTACTGCAAGAGAAGAGATGTAATTAAA
>VYZT01023775.1:201-14226 GCA_013400735.1 Pomatostomus ruficeps | reverse complement strand
CCAGAGCACACTGCAACAATTAAGAACTATTTGTAACAAGCAAAAAAATATTTCAGAAGATAGTGTGATCAAGAAAAAGTCATACAATGTAGATTTGTATAGGTATGTTCCTGAGATGTTATTTGTCTCCTAGAGAATGTGAATGTGAGCACTTTTTCTTTTTTTTAAGATTTGGAAAAATTATTTGAGAACATATTTTCCAGCTTATTGTAGACAGAAGAATCAATTAATCATAAGAAATCCTGAACAGAGGAGATTTATGGATCAGCATTTCTTGGGCTATGGTGGCCTAGAAAATGAGCTGATATGACTGATGTGGAAGAAAATTTGTTATCAGAACAGTATCAATCTTTATGAATTTACCTCTATGTCATGCAGTTTATTCTGAATCTTACCTTGCGCAAGCCTAAATCACACTTCATATCTATGACAAAAAGTATGAAAGGCTGTTCTATCTTCCAGATTTCCCTGAAAGAGTTAGTAAGAATGCTAGATAGAACCCTTACTGTTGCAGAATAGATGAAAGAAAGTGAGCATGGAACGGCTTGTGGCCAAGGAGATGAGGAAACAGCATAGTCAGTTAGTTTAAGGATGTAAACCAAAGGACACTGTGTCCTTCACGAGGGAGCTATACAATAACAAGATGTTTTTTAGTCAGGTAGGAATGCAGAAGGAGGATGGGAAACGAGAATGTTGGCACTAGCAAAAGGGAAACAAAAAAGGGGGGTTGACTGCCGAAGCACACCAATAGCACGCTTGGGTTACAGAATATGGATGAGCACATTATAGAACTTATAAAAAGGTATGTAACTGATCAATAAACGAAGCTCATTGCTAACTCACACTGGGTTGTCTGAGTTTTCCCTCCGCGACACCTTACCACAAGAATTGAAGAGAATAAGGTATGATAGGGTGAAATAGAAAATTATTCTCAAATGACTGGTGAAAAAACTGGAGACAAATTTGGAGGAATAAATAGGAAGTTCCATATGGAAAGAAATTCACCAATGGAATCCCATAAGGATGTCTGTGTACATCCTTGCTGAGTATGGACACATTTGGCAAAATAAATAGATTTTATCAGTTATAATCTGGAAAAAGACCATAAGTTACAAAATTCACATATTTTGGCAAAGGTTAAAGAGTTACTGAAAGATTTTATACTATGCATTTATCAGAAAATAAAATGGTAACAAAACATTGTGGATATAATTCCCAAGCAATTCACATTGAAAAATGTAATCCACCTTTCCTTAACAAACAGTGAGGAGCTCTGAATAGGGCTTTGCAACTGAAAAAATTAGTTTTTCAAGGTAAAAAAGAAAATAAAATATATGAATATGACTACATTGGTACATAATACAGTGTATGCAGTTTTGATCCTCTACCTTGAATAGAATCTAGAAGATATGAAAAGTTATGAAAAAGTATAAAGAACAGCAAAGATGAAAACAGACTTGAAATGGCTTCTATGAAAACAGCAATTAGAATAGAACTCTTAACCCTGAACAGCGACAACAATTGTGGAATCCATAAAAGCCTAAACAAAACGTTGCCATCCATTTTCAGGATTAAAAAAAAAAATAATTTCTATTGAGCAGAACAAAAGTCCCTTATTAGAAATACTGCATGTCCTGATATTTGTTTGGGATTTATTTGAGTAGTATGGTGCACCATAGTCACACTAAACATTTGTTGCTTTCATAAAGTTGGTTTATTAGGGAAAAAAAGAATTGTCTGGTATTCTGCTGCACTGTCTAGTATAGGGATGTACTTACATACTACATAAAACCGATAAAAATTAATTTGGTAAGTGACAAAGGCTGAGGGAAAGGCTGAGAGAAGTACTTTATGCCTTCTTTGTTTCAGTCTTTAGTAACAAGACCAGTTCTCTGGGTACGCAGCCCTCTGAGCTAGAAGACAGGGACAGGGAGCAGAATGAAGTGCCCAACACAAAGATTGATGGGAATATTGATCTGGGGGGTAGGAAGGCTCTGCAGAGGGATCTGGACAGGCTGGATCTATGGGCTGAGGCAATGGTATGAGGCCGAACATGACAAACTCCCAGATCCTGCACTTGGGGAGTGCTACAGACCTAAGAAAGTGTAGCTGGAAGTGGCTGAGTCACCATCCCAGGAGGTATTTAAAAGACCTCTAGATGTGGCAATTAGGGACAAGGTTTAGTGGTGGTCTTGGACTATGGCTGGACTTGACCTTAAAGGTCTTTCCATCCAAAACAATTCTTTGGTTCTATGTGGCAAGGTCAGCTGCAGAGCTAGGAAAATCACCACAACATAGAAACACTAAATTAATTAAAGAATACCTCAAAATTTTTTCCATACAATTTTAAGCATGTATCTTACACTTCATTTCACACTTCTATCAGGTGAGATGCACCATTGACATAGACATATTAGGTTGCATGCAAGAGATTTATGGAGGGCACAAGAAAGCTGCTCTCTGACCCAAAAATAAGGGGAATATAAGACTCTCCTATTAAAATGTCCTCCAAAGCTGTTCTCATGCTGAAAACATAAAACAATGTCTGGTATAATTTTTGTCACTGAAAGTACTTTTAGAAGTTATAATGAGTCATTATCCTTCACTTGCAAAAAAATTTGGCTTGAGTTCACATAGCTTCTATTTTATATGTCTCTTACACAGAACCCATTATACAATGAAATAATTTTTAAAAGTAGCACAAAATAATTTTCCTCTTTAAAAATCTCTTCACAATTGGAAAAGGGAGTTGGAACCGAATTTTTTTTAAAAACAGCCTATCTTTTTTTTATATATATAACAAATTGACTATTTTATCATGGATATTTTTCTTTTTAATTCCTTGAAAGACAAAAATATTACTACAAAGCAGACCTCAGAAGTTATCTAAATAATGATAACAAAATCAAATTCCAATAGAATTAATTCATATTTTACTTGTTTGACTGAGAAAAAATATGTAGGAGCTGATTTCTTAGAGAGAACAATTATTAAATATTCTACTAATTTGTGATCGGTCTGTATCTCTGTGGTCTTGCAATTATTACTTTTGACAACTTAACACATTTTTCACTCCCTTTTGAAAGTACAGTCTTAAACAACCCACTGAAGAAAGGACCTCTAGTAGACCATGCCCTCACAACAAGAAATATTACTTTGAAAATTTGTTAAACACCAAAATGCAAACTACGACATCCAATAACTTGGCATTTTCTGGATGGCTCTATTAAATAAAATGAGGAATAACAACATGATCTTTTGATTATTTTGTATTTAAAAACACACTTGGATATTGTTTAGGAATTTAACATTTTATTTTCCAATCACTGCTCTTGAAATTTACTTCATGTTCTTTCAAAACTGCACAAAAGCATACTGCAAGATGATGAATTCCACTTCAACTACATAATCCTGCAATTTGCATCAGCCATGTTCTTTCTATCTCTTTCTCTTTTGTTTGGTGGTGGTTTTGGGGTTTTGTTGTTTGTTGTTTTCCCAGCAGTTTCTAGTTATTTAAGACTATTGTTGTTTGTAATTCAAATTGGCTGTGCTGACACAGTGAAAGAAAAGCTTATCCTTTCCCAAGCAATAACATAAATTGCCCAAGTAGTTATTAGCGCTCATATATTTCCGAGAAATCCAAGACACCCAAGGCTGTGAAAGCAATTGAATCATTTAACAGTAACATTTAATGCACTGCTTTAGCATTCTTTAAAATGAATCAATTTCCCACACAATTGCAAATTCTGATGGCTCTACAGATTGTTCAACAGTATCTGTAAAGAAAAAGCTGTATCTAAAGTAGTTCTTCCTTAGCAGCTGCTATTTTGTAGCACTTTGAATAATTAGTAGGAAATGTATGAACCTTTCTCAAATATAGCAGTACAGTTCACAAAACAATCCATGTCTTTGTAACTAAAGGCATGCTAGATAAATCCCTAGTCCTCCAGCTAGAAAGTAACAGGATTTCTTGCGTCTGCAGTCATCAGTTAAGGTCTTTCAGGGTGGACTGGCCATATTCAACTACAAAGAACTTTCCCAGAGAATCTCTGTACCCTCAGGAACAACAATCACTTCTTTAGTACTTTTTCAGTTAAGTGCTATATCACAACTCACTAGGATAATATTCTTATACCAAAAAATGTATATTACATATCTTGAAATGACATTTGAGAGCATGTAGTGGTTTTTAAGGGCACATAGTTTGCTAATCTGCAGGATAAAGGGAACAATTTGGGGCTAATTTTTCCATTTTGTTTACTTGGAGAGTGCCTGGGGAATGAACTTTTCTGAGAACTGCAGCTGTGTTGTCTCTTAAAGGTAATGTGATTCTTCATTTAAAAGGACAATTTAGGAGTAAATGAGCATACACTGCAACTGACAGGAAAATGAGAGCCCAAGAGAAGCCAGATATGTATTATCTGAGGGTATAGAAACCCACAGAATATTTCAAATTTCTTTTATGAAATATTCAAGTACTAGGAAATAAAGAAATGGTATTTTCTTTAAACGCTATGAAATTATATGTAATTTCAATTAAGTTATTTAGAATACTATTATTTTTACTATGTTGTATTTTCCTGTACTTTTCCAATCCTTAAGTTTCACCATACAGAAGTAGGGTATCAAAGTATCCTGAGACTAATTGGTAGGTTTCATAATTTATGTCTGAAAACATTTACATTTCCGGGATTAATACTCATGATTACAGAAAGCAAAACTGAATTTCTGAATTGTGTTAAGAAAACTCAGCAAAAACCCCACAACCATATATTACAAAATTATATTTTGTTTTCTAACTATGTTTTGTGAATTTTAGCAAACTTCTACATTGCAAAGTTAGACATTATTTAGTGCTTTAATTATGTCACTATTTCTTCTGGCAATACTATATTAAAATTTTAAATAACCAAAGGGTATTTTTTCCCTTCTGTTTGCTTAAATAAACAGCCATCAGGAATTTCAACAAGATTCATCATTATCACTTTCATTTTGCAAAGTAAAATTATTATTCAGCACAGCAGGAGATGTAGAGCAGCAAAATTTCTGAAGGCTTCTCCTCAAAGAATGATAAACATTCAGCATGCCTTGCAGTCACTCAATCAATTACAGTGCTAGCTACATTGCCAAATGCACTTTGAAAATAGAGAACGACAAGACAGAAAACTTAGTGCTTAAACATGATCAGATTTCCTCTCCAACTGAAAACCATACCTCGCACTGATAAATGTAAAAATTACAATGCCTATCATTTTAGATCAGCCTGACGATTATAGATAATACCTGCAAAAGTAGCACAGAACATAAGAAATACCCAAGACAGCCCTCAGAATGATTGGAAATTATATATCAATGTTTGCTTATCTGGAATTTTTGTGTACATTTTTTGACATGACAGGAACTCTAGATAAGGACTGGAAGTTATTGTGTATGCTAAATCATATCAAAACATTAGACTGTAGCAGTAAGTTTATACAAATGAAATCAAAAAGGAGAGTGTCAAATACATGACAAATCTGAGTCATTCAAACTTTATGGTGCAACCATGAGATCTTTCTGGATTTTCTTATTATATGGTTAGATTATATATAGCTTCAAGGATATATTTACATGCAGTGTGTCACATGTGTGGGTTTTTTCCTGAGCACCATAGTGAAATGGATAGCATGAATTGACTTGCAGTCATAGAAGGAAAAAACCCAAGCTGAAACTTAAAATGCTCTGCAGCTCTTAACCATGCTGCTTGACACCTGCAGCTGCTCAGGATTCTCAGATCTGCAGGGAGCCTCTCAGAGATGTAAGGATCTTCTCCAGTGCTTTTCATTTTATCATGATGAAAGAATCAGGCTGAGCAGATATTGCCTGTGTAAATCTAATAGACTCAACAGAAGCATGGCTTACTTTAAACTTGATGACAGAAGATTGTCTCACCAAGCTGGGATATGTGCATCTGAAGGGCAGATAACTTATTCCCCTCAAAGACTGTCATTCTGTCATTTCTGTCTGCACTACTGTTATGGATAAAAGGTGGCAATCTATACATCTCTAAGGGAAACCTTTCTTTATTTGTTGAAATAATCTCTTCAAATAGTTTTGGTATCCCTATGCAATATTCACTATAGCTACATCTGTACTGATAAATTAAGTGAACCCAAGGGGCACACACTCTCCTCATAGTCTGGCAGATCAGAATGGTTTCCAGATATATTTCTCAGATAATCTCTAACGTCACATGGTCAAACTACTGAATATTTGATCCTGATTCCTCTCAGCCTCATGGCATTCCTGGGACCCTAAGGTATTGCTTTTTCAATTTAAAATGTCTAAAATAATGTGACACAATTTCTTCCCTACCTTGCTGCCTTCCTACTTCCTCTCTCTCTGTACACCTGTCTTTCCTTCCATCTTTCTTGCTTTCCATCTGTTTTTCTTTCAATCTTTCTTTTTTTTTTTCTTTCTGTCTTCATGAGACTCTCTGTTACCCTTTCTTCCCTTCTTCATTTTCTCCAGCCATCTGTTTTTCCTTCCCTTCTTTCTGCACAGCGCTCTTACTTGAGAGGTAAAGCATATATTTAGTATCCTGGGGCAGTTTCTTAATGTAAGTCCATTTGTTTCTTTTCTCAATGACTTTTCTTAATGTATTTCTAGGAAGTCATGGGTAATATTGTAGAGATGAAAGAGCCTACACCAGGTTGAACTTCTTTTTACAGATTTTAGAGAATAATTTTTGGTGTGAAATATGTCCTCAAAATCACCTTTTAGTGATTTATTTTGTTTGGAAGAAAACTAGCATGGATGCAATATAGATGCTGGCTTGACACTATCATGAAAGACAATTACAATGAAGTAATTTGACAGCAAATATATGTCTGAAGTTATCCACCCTAGTTCCCTGTAAGCAGAGTGTGATGTTATCAGCTGAGTCATGCTATTCCTCTGAAATTCTAGTTTTTCTTTCATGGCATCTGGAACAGGGAAAAGAGAAATGGATAATGAAGGTGTAGAGTCAGGACATTACCAGGCAGTGGCAACACTTTATCCCAGTCACCTGGAAGTTCTGTGTCTGGTAATTTTTTGTACTTCAAGGTGAACTTAATGCACAAAACAGATTTACAAAAACTACATAATTTTTTTTTCTTCCTTCATATCAGTAAAATCTTTGCTAGTAAATATCAAGCTGCTGCCTGAGGTAAGTATTTGAGGTTTCAGCAAACATTAGAGGACCCAGAAGGAAGGGTAAACATCATTCCAACATTGCTGGCTAAGCTATGAGGTTTTCTGAATTATTTGATTGGTCTCTAACATATCCCACAGGTAAAGTAGGGCTCAAGCAGCTCAGCAGGAAAGATAGTGTAATATATTTGCCCTGGATCATTAAAACTTTGAAATGGTGTATTCTTTTACCCAGTCTTGGGCAGGGATTAGAAAATGTATTATCACTTCTTCAGATGCCAAGCACTGAAGCTACTGTTCTATTCATACCTTGAAGCTTTCTATCCCTGAGGATACCTTCTTTACGGAAATTATTGATTTTTTCCATCTGATGTACAGTCACTCACAAAGTATTCTAGTCTTCTGTTTGCCTGCATGACTTTTATGGAGGAAACCATTGATTTTATTTTTTTTTGTAATAGGTTTTTAAAATACTTCTTTTAAAAGTTATCTTTCTTCCTCTTCTGTGTCAGTAAAAAGAAGAAAAGTAAAGAATATAGAAAGGAACTATGTTGTCAGTGAATCTATGATGCATGTGGGATCCATATATACAGACTTTATAAAACTGTTGCACAAATTGGCTGCAGTTCTCTGGAAAACAGCCTATTTTGTGTGAAAAATATTCACTATAAAGAAAATTGAAAATAAAAATTTGCAAGCATTCTTTTACTGTGTTATCTTGTAGATTTTGTAATGGCATTCATAAAAAGTACTTATATATAGTTAAGACATGCTCACTATAAATTTCTACAAGTGAAGTTTTACATCAAGATTCTTGTTAGATAAAACTCAGAACTGTAAGCTCATGTTCAGTTTTAAGTCAGGAAAATCACAACCCTTTTTTCTTGTGGGATTTTTATCCAGCTCTCTAGAATGTCTCTTTAGAACCAGTGACAACACATTTGTTCTATTAATTTTATTCTCTCTTGACATAGATTTGCAGTAGCATCTTCTGAAGAAAAATTCCTATGTACAGACTATTTTGTGTACCAATATGAATATAAGCTTTTATGTCATGATATATGAGTTGCTTTCTTATTTACCTGTGCATGTGTTTACATGGATGATTTAATCTGTACTAACTACTTTTGTTGATATATACAGAAATGTTGGTTTAGCAATATTTTTGGTTATGTGTGAAGAGGAAGAATGAAAAGTCAGCTGTTTCCTATTTCAGAATCAAACCACAAAGATTAATTAAGTAGGCAGATCAAACACCTTTTACACTTATCCCTAAGAGTTTTTAAAAATAAAAAATGGAGGCTTTATACATTTATTTACAGTATTAAAATTGTTATTTATACAATGTAAATCTATCCCTGAGCACTCCAAAATATTATATTAAACTTTAAAATGAGGAAAAAGTCACCACCTCTGGCAGCGGGCTAGGTAAAAATCCCCTAGCCTCCACGTTCTAACCCTGTCAATCATAGACTCAGTTCCACCTCTGTTATTTTAATATTCATCGTATTGTTTTACTATTCAACAGTTGCCAGAAAGTTCTATTGTTCTGTAACGTTCATAGGTTGATGCAAATATGTTCCGCCCTTGCCCAAGACTCATTGGAAAGCTGTCATCCCATGTCAATTTGTGATTTGTTAAGAACCTTGGACCCACCTTATCACCACTCCCTTCCCCTTTTCCTATAAAAATCTGTGTAAAGACCCTGTCGGGGTCTCTCTGGTAGTACAAATCCTGAGAAAAAGAAGGCTATTAAAGCCTGGGTAAAGCTACAGAGGGTCTGTTCTCTCTTCTTTATTTCTACCTGCTTCAATTACCATCGGGGATTTCTGCTCTCACTGCAAAGCACAAGCTAGGTACAGAGATAAGCGAGATAAGATAAAGCTGCCGATAGCGGCAGCCAAAAGCTTATCTGACCAAAGCGCTGGATAACGGCAGACTTTGCAGCACCCAAGCAGCCCTGCTGAACCCCCAAAGAAGCATTAACCACCAAGTGATACCTATATTTTTAGAAAAGTGTCAGTTTAGTCAGACTATTCAGATGAATCATAGTGCTGCAGCAGATTACTGTAATTTACTCGTTTTCTAATACAACATTTTACTGTAGCACACATAACTCACATAAAGTTGCCATGAACAGTATTCTTAATTGGGATTGAATTCCTGATTCTGTTAATGACAATGAGAGTTTTCACATGATTTGCAGAGACACGAGGGTTTTATTTGGGGATTTGCCCCACTGCTTGTTTATCAATTAGCTATGAATGATCTGAAAATTGTGTTGGAGAGATGCATATGGCTAAGATAGTTTTCAAGTTTGTCTACAGAAACCGGTAAATGTTAATATCTTCTGTCCATGTCACGTTTTCAACTTTAACTGCAAAATGGGAACTTAGCTCATCACACAGAATTGAGGTTTTTTCATACTTACCTGACACTTTTACCTGAGAATAGAACTAAATAGATTAAGAAATCCTTTAAAGTTCCTCCAAAAATAGGGTGAAAAACTAATGAATGGCTAATTTAGGTACAAATCTTTAGTCTGTCAAAACAGTGCTTAACTTGCCAATTTAAGCACTGTTTAATAGTCAAAGGAAACAGGGAGGTGTCTTTGATGGTATTTAATGGAAAAACCTATTTTCTTATTTAAGTCTTACTAACTTTGTTTTTGCAACCTAGGTTAGACACTTAGAGTCAACTGAAATGGGATTTTTATAAGAGAAATTGAGTTAATTGAACTACAAATTTTAACCACATGAAGCACTGGTTCAAGCCTTAAATCCTCTAACTGAAATATTTATGAGATGTCATAGTAGAAGCAGTACAGCAAATACTAATTTTCTCCTGGGAGAAACAATTGCATTGGTACAGGTATGCTGTATTTTCTTTTTATTCAATTTTTTTTGTGCTAATAATTCATCAAGGTTAAAATAGACATAATCTGTCGTGTTTGTTTTAATGAAATTGTACACAGATACACCAATTTGAATCTACTAGAGATATTTCTGTATTTTTGATGGTTTTTTCACTGCTTTTCAAAAGTCTTTAAAATAGGTTAATAATATCCTTCAAAGATATGAGTGAAAGAAGTGACTGAATTTATTTTAAAAGCCATGAACTGTGGAAATTCATCTGAAAAGACAGCCACCTGCATATTTTCTAGAAGGCTAAAGCTATTTACAAAAAGACAATCAGAAAGTCTTCAGTGAAGTAAGTACTACAGAGAATTTTTCAAGCCATTAAGACAACAGTAATTTAACACAATTCAGAGTAGAAAAACCCTAATGATCAAATTATTAGCTATCTAAAGTTATTTTAAATTGTAGCCTGTATGTACTGTAGCCTTCTGAAAGATCCAGAGTCCTAACACATTGGGAGTTATTGGAAAAATGTACATAGCAACAGATGTAGAAATAGCTACATTTAACAAAGTTGGTAAAATTAGAAAAACATATCATCAAAAAATGAAAGAAAAGAAAAAAAAGTCCTCTGCTTCTATTTTGTTTTATGCTTCAAAAGACCACAACTTCACCTTCTGTTAGGCATCTTTTTATAAGTGCTGTATCTGTGCAGTAGGATAATGATCTCTCTTCTCACTAATGAGGATTGTTGAAGTCATTTGGCCCAAAATGTTCACTGAAGTGCAGAAAGCCTTTCTTTTCACAGAATACGTTGAATGTCCATGAAAAGAAACAGGTTGGTATGTGATTATCTAGGTTAGACTAAAGACCTGTATACCATTCACCGGTCATGTAGATAGATGAAAAAGCAGGTAGATGGATAGAACACTTCAGTTTTATTACTTGCGGTGAACATTGCATAAAAGCAGAGTTCCATCCTGAAGTTCAGGACATGCTCATTCAAATTACTGTGTGATCAGGGAATAATCACACAAAAGGCTTAAATATTTACTCAACTTTCAGTGTGAAAATATTTCTTATTGACTAGAAAAAGAAAGAGATCTGTTAAATGATGAAAGGACCATAGTAAAACAGAAGACTGAGTTCTAAAAGTATTTTTTTATCTTTAAATTGTATTTACTTATAAAAATAGTATCTACCCTTCTCTATGAGAAAGTTATATCACTTTCTTTTGCTTTCAACCAGATAGCTCCACTAAGTGTTTTTCAATTAAAAAGGAAGGGGCATGTCTCACAACAGTTGAACAATTTTTGTCTCCGTGAATAACAGCTAAAAAAAAACAACTAAATAGCTTAGATCTCTTTTTTTGTAGTTTGCTCCTTGTGCATTCATTTTATTGAACATGGCTTATACCATGTCTCTGATTTGTCATGACTTCTTGGGCTTCCTCTGCCTTACGGGCTTAAACACAGGGTTTTTTTCACACTGTGCTCTGTATACTTAGTATTTTATTTTAATTTGTTAACATTTTACAGAAAATTTGAACTTTTTACAATTTCATCTCGTTCCTACTTCTCTGACTGCAAAATATGTGTGCCTGTGGAAGAGTTGCTTCCCAGCAGGCATTCATTGTGAAGGTGAAACTGGGGCATCCTGAATGGAAATACAAGGGAATTTTTCTAGTATGATTTGTCTCTGCCAAGAAGAAAAACTGAAAATTAATATGGTCTTACCTTAATCTTTTCCTTATGTTGCACTTATGTTGCATTCTTCAAATAAAATATATTGGAGTTTTCAGAGTGGATGTGGCCTTGCAAGGTCTGGTAGATTTATCATTATATTTTTATAGAAGGAGGATAAAGCTATTTACACAAGGTAATCAGAAACTCTCCAGGTAAATAAGCACTACAGACAATTATTCAAACCATTAAGACAAAAGTAATTTAACATAATTCATAAGATAAGGACCCTAGTGATGAAACTATTGTCTGTCAAAAGTAATTTTAAAGTGTAGCCTCTATGAACTGTAACCTTCTGAAAGATGTGGAGGCATAACACATTGGGAGTTCAGTGCATTTTCTAGTTTTTCCATGACTGAGGATTCACTGATGCTACTTCATGGCATGGTATTTTATTTGAGGCCTTATTGTATCCAAGGGACATAAAAACCTGTTACTAAAACTCCCAGGGAAATGTTCACTTGAGGCAGTTTAAGGAGGCAGGAGAGACAGTGCAATGACTTCAGCACAGACTACTTAACCTACAAGTCTCCTCAGTAGCCTAATTTCTGGTTATTTTTTTCTTTGGCAAAACTGAATTTTCTGTTTTTCACTACATTCCCATTTCTACTGTAATGCCAGGGTAAAACAGGTTTTTTTCTCCTAAAGTTAGGGAAATGGTAACTCTAACAGATTAACAGAAAGGAAACATAACATATAACACAACACACAAACATTAAATTAATGCCCCGTTCTTTATCTGAGAGTCAGATATAGGTTAGATGGTATTTCTCTAGACTGCTGGTAGATGAGAATTCTGTCTTTTTTTCTGGACATATAGATGAAGATATGAAAAGTGATGCTTTTAAATATCTTAGTTATATGGAAACCAGTTTGTACATGAGGATTTCAAGTACTTTTTATCGGTGGCTACGTTGCTGGTGTTCTCAGCAGTGCGGGTTGTACAAGAGAACTGAAGGGTCCTGCGGAGGTCACCTTGGCCGCCACTCTCTTTCCAAGAAAGGCTGCCATGTAGTTTCACTCTGACAAATTTTGTGTTTAGTCTTAGGGACAGCAAGCAAAGATGATCAGGTCTTTGTGTGCAGTCTCACTCACTCACATACCCTGGCCCTTTCTGCTGCCTCTGATGGGCAACGTGGTCCGTCCTAAGATGAGAACCCCGTGTGGGGATCGCACAAAAAACTCTCTGGCCACAGTCTTGTAGTTTATCCTTAAAGAAGTCCTGCTGTATCACCAAAACTTTAGAAGTTCCTTGAGAGTCCTGAAAAAGAGATTTGTTTAGATACTTTTTAAAGGTCAGTTATCTATTTCAAACCTGCAAAAGCAAGGACTCTAATCAGGGACAGGAATCTTTAGTAGTTCATTTTTTTCTCATTTAAGAAAGAAGGTTTTTTTTCTTTTTATTTAAATGAGTGAAATGCCATCTTTATCTAAGTAATTTTTCCTCTTGACTGTTGAAAAAATTCAAAGCTAATATACTCTAAGTGTTCTCCAGGTATAATTGAATTTTCTATTATCTTCTAAAGGTGAAGAATCAAGTGTCCATGAAGTATAATATATTTGATATAGCATTATTTCTATTTTAATTGATACTTAACATTATGAAGACCTTTCCCTTGTGTAGTAAAAACCAGTGTTTGATTATAATTGCCATCCTACTGTGAATAATCACTTCACTCACTGATAAATGCAATTAGAATATTCATATTTTATTAGATATTTGATAAGTAGCAATGGCCTAATTTCATATTCCTTAGGACAAAATCTTATAAATCAGACAAAGAGAGTAAATTAAGCAAGTTGTATGCAAAATAGTTTAGTACAAATGGCAAAGTTCAAATATTAGATAACATAGCCATAACTCATAATTTAATACTATTTTTCATCAATTTTTACAGTATCTGTATCACAAAGTTGTCCCAAAGGAACTTTTTTTTCTGGAAGAGTGGGTATAAATACAAGTAAACTAAAAGACTAAATCTTTGATACCTTTTTGTTATCTTTGTGTAATACGTTATTTAGGAAAAAAAATAAAATAGGGAGGCAATATATAGACAACCCATGGCCATATTGACAAACACCAATTCAAATATGACTATACAGTAGATTTCTCCAAAATGTGGTTAATTTTCACTTTCTGGGGTCTGCAAAACTGCCCTGGATTCTACAGGACAATCTTTATCCAGCGCCTTGGGTCAGATAAGCGTCTCAGCACTCGGAAGAGTGCTGTCTCTTTGCTTATCTATTTACCT
>VYZT01023774.1:42324-63730 GCA_013400735.1 Pomatostomus ruficeps | reverse complement strand
CAACAGATTGAGTTTGATTGAGGTCAGGAGAGAAGTAGCAAGAGGATGGCAATACCTGAAATGGCCGGCTCTGACTCTTCTTCCAGGCACCAGCTTAGCTGAACTTCCAAAGTACAGAATCCCACCCTTGGTTTGTACCCCTCATGTAGCTGACAGATCCTTCCTCTTTTAGCCTCTCTTCAGCCACCTCTCTTCACATTTTTCATGCCTGTCCTCTGGTTCTAGCTACAAAGGGGCAGGCATGGCTTCCACTACTCGGTGGCCAGGAGGGGCTGGGTCAGGGATGCAAAATGGAGACCCTCTTGAATTCTCTTTGCCCCAGCTGTNNTCTTTGCCCCAGCTGTTACCAAGGAATTGGGCTCTGAGGATGCAACTCTTAGTATTGAGAGGGATCTCCAGCATGTCTTCCCTAACACTCTCTTCACTTGGAGCATCAGCAAGGAAGTAGTTGCTACCGCATGATTATCCATCAGAGAAGGAGGCTGTTGTCCGAAGCAGTGGCTCCAGCGTGGTGTGCACACACCCCAGAGAGAGCACAAGGCAGTTCATTGATGCGCAGGAAGAAAATATTAGAACCTCCATGGTACCTGTATATAATTTACAAATAATATCCGTATGCTTGGTAGAGTGTTCTCAGAAAGTTTTGACTGATAGAGGTGTACAATCAAAGAGGTTTGCAGACACCAGTCTAAAGCAGCAATTCTAATTTCCACGTGTTGGCTATGACTAAAAATGAGTACAGCAATCAGGCACTATGAAAGTAGACTCACTTCAGTCTCCTAGGGCATTTTACACAAGATATTAATTTACTTGGAGGGTAAGGTTGAGAAAGAAGTGGTACAGTTCTACAACACAAAACATACATGAAGTTTCCCAACATTTGCTGTTACTGAGAGTGTGAGACAGTGGAAACAATAAAACCTTAAAATGATTTCCTGAAATTATTTTTCTAGCATGATGACAGAAAGTTCTGCTTAAAGGTAGGTATTGGATTTTCTTAGCAAAATATTTGGAAATACACTCCTAGACAAAGACAGATTACTACTAGAGTCAAATGTAAATTGATATTCTCATTTGCACTGTATATTAAATCTTTCCATGTATTTCAGATTGTAGTTTGTTATGAGTTAACTCTTGTAATGTTATGTTCTTTTTTACAGGATTTTGGATCGAGTTCTGATAGTGACTTCAGTCTCTCTTCCATGGTTTTTCTAAACCACAGCAGTGGCTCAGAGGATTCAGCAATTGATGGAGAAGCAGGGCTAGAGCAATCTCTTGTTTCTTTAGATATGTCTGACTTGCTTCCTGAAGATCCAAGGTCCAACATGTATCGTCTTTATTTCGGAAGCTCTTATGAGTCAGAGCTGGGAAATGGAACGCCTTCAGAATTGGTAAATTACTCACTTAATGTTTTGAATTTTCTAAATATTATTAGTTGAGAAGCGGAAAAAACCATACCGTTTGGCTGGTTCAGTTTATAAATACAATTATGTCTGCTTTGACCTTCAAATTGTCTTCAGATTATACTTGGTAGTCCACAGTGGGGAAGGGGAGGGAAGGATGTGATCTGAGAAATGGACTTCTCTGCAACCTTGCAGGACTTTAAAATCAAAATCCCAGAATACTGCTTAATACCTTAAAATTAAGCAAATTGCATTCATATTAGATTTTAGAGTCTGGTCAAATGGCTTGTTCCCTTTCAAAGTTTAAAACAGTTTTTGACTTTTTGGTGTTTTTTTTGTTCATTGTTTTTTCTTTAACTTAGTTTTATTACTAAAGAATGACCATCCAGCTTTGAAAAGTTAAGTTGCAGTCTCAAGAGTCAATGAACTTTCATCAGTTTCCAATAAAATGTGCATTAATAGAATAATCAGACCATGGAATTGTGTAAAGACCAGAACTAAACTTTAGCTTCCGTCATTGTCTTTAAGAAGCAGAATTCCTGATGTTGTAGTATCATGGTGCACAGAAAGCAGCACATTCTCTGGCCAGTTTGTAGGTAGGGATGTGCAGGTTGGCTGCTCAGTGATCAGCTCATCTCTCTTGGATGACAGGTCAGCAGAACAGGGTGTGCTGCCTCCAAGCTCCTTACAGTGAACAGATGATTTCAGAGTTTGTGTGTGATCTGTGGGAAATTCATTTTCAAAATTAATTTCAATCTGTTGTAGAACTGTTACTACAAGTAGTAATCAGAGTTCTTAGACTCTTGTTTTCAAAACTGTCTTGCATTGATCCGTAAAGCAAAAAATATCTTACCTTGACGTTGGAAAAGTAATTACTGATTGCTGAGGTGCTTTAATATATTTTATCTTGCATTATGGGTGATAGTGTTCAATTAATGTACCTTTAGAGACTTAGTTTTCCTCTGATTGTGAAAAGTCTTCAGCAAGGATTCTACAAGGACTTTGATTTCTTAAAGTTGTTGAATTTGAAAGGTGTGTATTTTATCAAGTGCACAGAGAATTTGGAGGTGATGAATATTTAAATTCCAAAACGAACTACATAAACGTGCCCACATTTCAGAACTACTGATTTTTGTAAGTAATTAAAGCAATGGACTTAGCAGACCTTTACTCTTTTTGAGATGGGCCATTGCAAAAATACTTACATATTTTCCAGATATGAAACACCTCATTTTCAAATTTGGCCTTTTGCCCAAACACCTTGGCATATTAACCTAAATCTTTCTGTTCAAAAAATTGTGTATGTAATATATTTTAAAGAGAAAGTGTCCTTTTTGCCAGTGGAGGCAAGCTTATATTGAATTGCAGGCTAATTCCTAATGTTGGAGTTGCTCTTTTGGATCCATAATGAGTTAATGTATTTCTCCTTGTGATCAATTTAGAGCTCTTTGGGTTTGTCCGGTCCAAACTCCATAACTTACGACTTTACCAGCGTCACTCAGAGAGATGTTGCATCCTCACAACCTGCAATGCTTAGAGCAGCATCTCAGGAAGGCTCCCTGGAGAACCAGGAGCAGCAAGCAGAGCACCTGAGGCCAGAAATCAATGCTATCAAGGCCAATTACAGAAGCAAGAATGGAGTACGGCACTTTTTAAAACTATTATTTAGTCTTAACACTTCTCTGTTTTTTTCCCATACTTCTTGGTATTTCAGTAAATAATTGCTGCAATAATATTAAATATTATGTAACAAAAATAGCAAAAATAAGTGATACTCAGTTTGAGGAAAATAAGCCAGGTGTTAGCATTCATATAATTAAACAGTTATTTCTGTTATTTATTTATACAAGGGGGGGGGGAAGTTGTGACTGTATTTCCAATACATTTGTCTGTACATGTAGTGAGGAGGTTCCATAGTTAATGATATTGATGGCACTGTGTTTCTGTAGAAGTTTTTCATTGTCTGTTCATGGCTCTCTTTTCAAGGAGGACAGCACCCTTAACCAGTCAGTGCTTCCCAAAACCACTTTAACTATTACCCAGTCTCATCTGATGACTGCTCTTCAGGGTATGAGACCATCCATTAGTCAGGATGACTGGAAGCATTTTACTGAACTGTAAGTATTTTTTTTTTCTTTTTGTAATTTTGAGTTCAGTGGATATTTGGTCTTACCACGTTCCTTATACATCAGAAATACAATAGTTTTAAACAAATGTAGGGACTGGCACCAGGTAACGGATAGCTTCTGACAGCTGTTTTTAAAGAAATATTAAGTTACATACTGGAAAGGGAAACTATTTTACCAATGAATTGTCTTCCTATTCAGGTAGGATCTAGAAATAACAGACCAGAACCCCCCTGTATTATATTAAGAGCTATTACCAGTACAAAGAGGCTCTTTAGGTTTTAGAGCTAGGTCATTCCCGCTCCCACTTAGTAGTAGCTCCTTATATTTTCAAATTGCTAGAGTTTGACCCTCTGTAGTGGTCTTTGTAGCTGCTGTGTTTGGGAAAGGCAATAATCTGTAGAATTATAAACATACTGAAAAGGAGAATGTATCTCCTTGGACTTGGAGATCAAAAAGCTGGGGAAAAAACAAAGGAAGCAAGGCAGAGAGCTCTCTGAGTTTGGTTTGTGGGTGAAGACTCCTCCAGATCCCCAGGTCGGAGTAGATGGGCACTCTTCAGTTCCATGAACATATACTTTAACATCTGGAGTTCTGTGGTGCATTAATATGCATCTGAAGAGGCAGACACAAAAAATGCATTTCATAAGAATTTGCTAATGTCTTTTTTTTGTTTCCAGGTATGATAATTTTCAAAATCCCAAGAAGAGGAAAGTACAGAATGGCTCAACATTAAGACCAGGGCAAAAAATGACTCTAGCTTAGTAACTTTTATTGGCTTGTAATTGCTAAACTATAACTGGAAATGACAAATGTGATTAAATCCGATTATTTATATTCATATGGATTTATTAATGCAGCAGTTGAAGATAAGTTTCTTTTAAACTTACATGCTGTAAAATGTCACATTTTATTTTGAAGAAAATTGTCTTCCTTTAGATTGATATTAAATTTTTGAGAGAACATTGGTTATGTTCTGTCTAGTTGTTTATCATATAAACTTTTAAATTTTGGGTTTTATTAATTTAGTTGCCATAAAGACATTCTCTAATGGCCTTTGGAAGGCTTAGAGGAGGGTGGTACTCCATATGTATATTGGTAGGCAACTAGACCAATACTTCTAGAATATACTTTTCCAGCTATAGCAGGAAAAACCTCAACAAGATAATTTTATCTTGTTTTCTGCCACTGTTTGTTAATTAGAAGAATACCAAATTGCATTTCACAACAGCTGCACCTTCTTATCCTGACCTTTTCTTCCTGGAGACCATTACAAACATCTTTTCACATGCTTGGAAGCTTTCTAATGTTATATCCTGAAATTATTCACAAGTATTGTCTTCCATGGAGGTTGTTAGAATTGTGTTCCTTAACTGATATATAGATAACCAGGTCTTAACACACGGAAGGGAAAGGAGGAGGAGGCAGGAAAGAAAACTAAAGATGTTTCCTATGAGTCTGTTCAACCCTTTCACAGCATTTTGCTTCCACTTCAAAATAGTCTTCATCTCTTACCCAAGGAAATACTGTATTATCTTCAGTTCAAATACTTGCATTTGAAACTTAGCCCAGTTAATTTCATTGATTAGTTCCTGTAGTTTCTCAGATACCAGCTGGAGCTTTTCACTTTTTCACCTCCTGGCTTAACGATTTTTCAAAGGTTCTTTTCTACACGCAGCACCTCTATAAGAAAGTGGTCTTCTAGCTCTGTCCTTGTCAAAACTGTTTAAAGAACATTGTGGTGTATTACGTCTTTTTTGCTTGGTAAAGAAATCTTCAACTATTACAAAAGCATCCAGATTAGCCAAAATTAGCAGCAGCATCTGTTCTTCAATTTAGGTCTAGATAATGGTTGTACAAATTCGTTAAAAGTTGAAATTATTTAACCTTCCTAGTACTGATAATCTCATAATGCACTGATACTTAAATCTGAAAGGACCAGTTGCAGGCTAATTGTGATGGTGACAAAGACAATTCCATAAATTACTGTACTGTCCTCACACTAGGAGTAATTTAATTAGGATACTGTATTTCAGTGCCAAGTATTATGTTGCAAAGTTAAAAAGGAAGGTTTGCTGCATGCCAAGGTTTTATCAGTCCTCAACCAAAATTATGTACTACACTGTCATGGAAAATGTTCTTAAAACCCAGGAAGCCTAGGTTCCAAATCTCTGGTTTTCCTTCCTCCATGCAAGGAATGTCACCACTGAACAAGCTCAGTGCATTAGTTCAGACATTCCCCTTCAATTGTCACCTGGGTGATGCTGAGCACAGGTTCATGTGATCCAAGACGTAGGTCACTGAATACCTACCTGCTGTTAGGTGATCTTTGGTTACATTCTGAATTATATTGACATCTCACCTTGAAAGGTAGTAGAGAATGTAAATGAAGCCTAGCTGAGATCTGTTATGGACCTAAGTCTGATGTACAAGGAGCATAAAGCCTGGAGCTCAGAGGAGGATAATCCCTCCTGTCCAAGTGTTGTGCAATGAGCATCAGCTGGCCTGTGGAGACTCTTGCACAAGGCCTGGGAGGGAGAAGTGCTCCCAGAGAGAGAAAAGGGCTGATGACATTTGTTTCACATTCTGTGGGGCAGTAGGATTTAGCTGCAGTGGCTCATGATGATACCACAGGCACACAAACAATGTATCTTATGTTCGAACCTGTTTTCTAGAAAGTCTCCTTCATCAAGTCAAGAACTAAACAAACTCTGTGAACCAGCAACCTAAAGATGAACAAATTCTGTGCCTCCCTACGAGTTCTCCTGTCACTCCTACCTCACTTAAGGGATAGTGATGTCAGTTTTTTTGGGTATATATTACAGCCCTTATAAAGGTTTGATAACCTGGGGTAGCTTTTTTCTTTCACTTCTGTTGTCACCAACATTGTCAGCTGTCACAGATCTTTCCTCAACTGCCTACCAATCTCTCCCCATAGTTGAGGGACTTCTGAAGGAACAAGTGTTAAATATAATTGATGTAAACTGTAACCCTGTTTACAATGTGCAAGGGATTGTTTCAATTTGTTAAGAAGAACTTGGTTTTCACTACCATCCGATAATTTTTCTTAAAACTGACTTTAAGTTTTAAGCTATCTTTCTTCAGCTGGTTATCTGGTATCTTTTCAATGCTTTGGGAAAATGTACCTGTTTTGAAGTGGTCTGCCATTCTTTACTGAGCATTGACTGGAAAGAGTTTCTGGGTGGCAGAGGAAGTGAGATAGCAGGTCAGTTCTGTGAAATCCTAGTTTAATTGGTGCAATTAATTCTACTGAGAGGCTTATATGTCTGAATGTCTGGTAATTCCTAATTATGAAAATCTTACAGACTTGCTTTTCCAAGAATTGGGGACATTGGGGCAGATTGAATCCCACCAATGTGCTGAGTCCTTTTACTTTCAATGGTATTCTGCCATAAATCACATTTATTCTTCGGGAAACAGTATTTCTGGTGTATAGTAAAAATTTCACAAGGTGATTGACTTCTTAAGGAATCCAACTTTCTTCCATTTTCAAAGAGCAAAAATGGAAAAGATTTCCTAACCCATTTGAAATTAACTTAAAAGATAAGCAACATCTGTGGAGGCTTAAATTACTTAGCCTTATGTTTTAATAAAAGATGTCACCAGCTAGAACTCTGCTTGACAATATTTTAACTGTGACAGTTAACAGCCTGATTGAAACACATGAGGAGTTCAATATTAGGTTTGAAATGTACTTTGGCTTTTAGTTCAACCAAACAAGTCTAAATTTTGTGTGGGCCAATGTCTGCATTTAATGTCCTACAGGGAGTTTCTCCATTCCTCTCCTGTGGCATTAAGGAAACATAGTCAATTTCTCCAGCCTAAAAGCAAACAAATATTTTAAAATACAATTTCAAAACACAAGCATTGTATAAACTTGATTTTTTCACAGGCTGTTTTACTCAAATTAACTGGGGATGCATGTGTATACATATATATATAAATTATTAAAAGATATAATTGACTTTTTAACCTTACTAATATAATTTATAATTTGACTTCTTGCCTTATTTATTTAATAACTCCTAGTTATTGTGAAAACAGTAAAATCCATGCAGGCTGTATCATTACATGAGGATCTGACTCTTTGTTTATTATTTAATAACTCCTAAGCTCATGTACTAGGGTGGGAGTGAAATCTACTTTCCAAGAAGTTAACAATCATAAACCCGTAAGCAGTGGAGGAACTTTGAAGAGACCAGAAGCAGAACAGAGCTTCTTGCATGAGTTCAGCAGGTATTTGCAGAGTTAATCCTTTGGAATGAAGTTGGGAGACCAGATTACAATATGTCAATGTCAGCTGACAGGTAAGGATTCACTTCTCTCTCACGGGCATCACTTGGGAATAACCCATTTATAGCCACCACTTGGGAATCTTGGCTTTACGGTTCAATTGCTTTAGTTTTCCTGTGTCTAAAATAGCCCAAACAGTAACAATCTGTCATAGGCACAGTGAAATGGAAATCTGTTGACTAAGCTTTAGCCTGCTGTTACAGTGATGCAGCAAAGACATCTAGGATTAAATACTTTCAGATGCTCAGGCAGTAGTTGGTAAAGAAACGCTACATCAGTTTGCTGGTGTTCAGGTCACAAGTGTAAATCAGATTAACAGAAAAGAAGAGGGAAAAATCAATCTTCTCTAACAGCTGGCGGGGCTTTTGTAAGACTTCCATGTATGTGGCCTTCCTATAACGTGCTACAGCAGCAGAGTCACTTCAGCTGCTATTAGGTGACCAGGGCAGATTTTGCATCTCTCAGTAGTGTTGTCCCACACCAGCCTCCAAAAGTCTTTAATAGCTTGAATTAGTTGAAATGATTTAGTGAAGACTGATATCTCAGGGACAAAGTCAGTCTGGGACTCATGGGTGCAGAAAGATGACCTCTTTCTTCATGGTTTACACTAAACCAGCTCTTAGGACTCTGCAGTAATGATTAGTACCCTGTGCAGGCACAGCTATATCACAGTATGGATCTTGTGGACACCCAGTGGATAAATGGGCATTGACACTGGATTCTGGTACATCAAAAATATTTAAGGTCATGCAGGTGTTGGGCAATCCTCCTTATTTCCAGAGATCAGCAGCTTTGTAGAATAAAAAGCAAAGAATAAAATCCAAAATGTTTGGAACCACCCACAAAATGCTGTCAATACCAAATGACATAAATCCAGTATTAGAACCGGGAGGATTAAAACCATCCATATGCTTTTATGCCATTTTTCTGTTGGGAAGACAATTGGGTCCTTCAGATGAACTAGTTATAAATTCAGTGCTAATCTCCACTTCCTTAATTACTGCCAAGTTTCAGGAAATAGTAATAAAATTATTTCTCAATAATATGTATTACTTTAATATGTAATAGAATGCCTGTATATTGCCAAAGCATTGCTGAAGTAATTTTATATCTAGAGCATTGTGACCTTGCTTAGATACTTAAAGACTACAACAGGAGCTATTTGGTGGTTTACTGTTTTAGTGTTTGCCAAGAATTAACTCTAATCCCATTTTCTAATGGCTGTTTTTCCAGTAGTTAAAAAATTGCTCATTTTCTAAATGTCTAAAAGACATATTTTTTATTTTTAAAAGATCAAAATGTCCTTCATTAAGGACAGGTTTAAAACATAGATGTAGGAAAAAACCCACTTGAAGTCAGCGCATTGAAACTTGTTTTTCTATGGATCCTGTGGAAAAAAAGGTCTTGGCTTCCCTCCCATCAGCACCTGCCTCTGCACTGACCCCATTCCTTCTTCCCATGTTCAGGTGATTGGATCTCATTGTCCTTCCCCACCAGGTGTCCAGCACTGCAGGTCCTGCTGACTGAGCCATGTCTTGGTGAGGACAGTGGGTCTAAAGCAGCGCTCTTGCAGTGAGGAGCAGGCAGAGTGCTGGGGTGGCATGAGATACCCCTGTCCATAAGGGATACGGGGTCCCCAGACCATGGGAGCACAAGGAAGAGTCGATCTGTCCTAAGGGGCCATGGTTGGGAGCCACTGCAGAGCCTTCCCAGGGTGTTCCTCCTTCCCCAAGCAGCTGGAGCAGGCAGAGGAAGAAATGCTTATGAGAAATGTTAATTTCATTTCTTAGTGGTTTTAGGTGGATATCTTATTCCAGCTCCCTGCTATGTTGGTATGAATTCCAAAAAAGCTGTATGGTGGAATACAGCCATGGGCCCTTCTTTGGTAAGATGAAGCTTGAGCCATTCACAAACATTAAGAGACATTTACAGGGAACAATCAAAAAAACCTGACATTGCAACCCGAGGCCAAGGCAAGAGATGGGACCTGGGTAGTACTTTCTGAGACAGCCCATCATTTTCTCAGGCTGCAGAGTGGCAGGAAGGGGGTGTCATCAGATGTGTAGGATTGCGCTTGTTCTGTGCAGACACTGTTCTGCACTGACATTTGTCAGCTCTAAGTCTGTCATACTATGAGTAAATTTGGTTTGCAAATGTTTCCCCTCAAGCACTGCAAGATGTATCTGCCACACAAGTTGTGTAACATTAGTTCCCTCTTTGAAAATTCAGGGTTTTTTTTCTTGCTGTTATTTTTTTTTCTGTAGGTGACTGATGAAGAAAGGCACCCTTTCCAGTTAACAGTTGAAAAATTAAAAGCTGCATTACAGAAACTCAAAAGCAGGTATCAGTAACACTGATCTCAGATTTTCATGCTTTCCTTATTATTTTGTAAGCAGCATATGTTCTCAGCATTGAAGCATTTGTACAGTTTCATCTCTGCAGATTTTCAGTCTTGTGACCCAGGTGGGTCCAAGTATGGCAGCAAGAGCTGATTTTATAATTTGGGCACTATAACAAAATCCAGAGAAATTCCCTGACTGTATTTTATAAAGAACAGTTCCTAACTTGTTTTTCAAGACCAAGTTTCTTTCTCTGTATATTGTAATGGAATTCAAAGTGTTGTAAACAAAATATTGTTCTGACCCTGAGAAGAGAGACTATGGTACTGTAAAAACCTACTCAGATAATTAAAGAAATGTGTGTAATGTGATTTTAAAGGGAGTGCTTCGTAGTTACAGCTAACAAGAAAATGTCAACACACAAAAAATTTTGAAATGTAGTTTTTCCAGAGCTTAGGAAACTTCTTTAGTTCAAAACACTTAGCATGATCAGTGATTCTATTCTGATTGGGACTGCATAACCAAGGACATTATAGCTTGTCACATCCAATTTTTTTCCACGTTCTTCTCTGTACTTTAAACTGCTTTTCTTCCCTGCGGAAATGTTTGGTTTTGTGAATGTCCACAAAATAGTGCTGGCTAGTATTTCAGGCTAAAATGTTTCCCGATTTCATTGTCTTGATATTCATGATCTGCACACTTGATGGAAAATTATAAACAAACTCACAGCTATTTGTGAAAGATCCAATAGTGGCGGAACGGGCAAAACAGTAAAACATTTTACCAAATATGTAGTGATGATGGATGGTAATGATGTTTCAAAACATGAAGCGAGATAGACTTCTTGTGTCCTCTTCCAAGAGAGAAAACAAGATTTAGCAACAGATAGTGCATATTGTTACAAGGAAGGTCACTTACAAAGCTCAGTATCAACGTGACATATAAAAAAGTGGGTATTTTGGCTACACACAAATGTGTGCATAACTTTTTTTTTTAGCTATATTGAAGTCCTAATTATCTAATTGCTTGATCAGTGTGGTGCCTGTGTTTAGACACTTTCTGTGCCTTTGTCAAACCGTGGGAGCCTGAGCATTCAGTCCCTTCCCATTTGATCCTAGCAGAGGGAGGCAGCTTGAATCCCTGCTGTCCCTGTGGCTATCAGGATGGATCACAGACCGAATTAACTCTTTAGAGATCTTCACATGTTTTTCAGTTTTCTAGAGCTGAAAATGTTCTCAATAATAATAGAGACAGGTTCTTTGGGTACATGTAATATCATAAATAGCTGGAGGAACTAGGCTAGAAAAGCCATTGAGAAACTGCCATCCCAAGCAGCTGATTCTGTGAAAAATAAATAAGGCCTAAGTCCCCATTTTCTGCTTAGGATACATCAGAGGTCACATACACTAAATATGCTCCTGTGCAAGGAGAGCTGTGGAACAGCTGTTTGTGATGTCATCTTTTTCTAATGTTATCTTTTTTCAGATATTTTCTTCCTTTGACCAGAATCAAAGGGAATACACTGAAAGTTCACTGCTTGAGAAGGTCTTGCTCACAGTACTCGTTAACACTCATACACTGCACATGGCAGGAAAAGTAAATATCAGGGCCTCCTCATCGGTAAACTTTTGCTTCCTGGAGTTCCTTGGGAGCTGTCTTTGCAAATAATGTCATTTGTAGGAATCTTGGGTGGAGTGAAAATTTGCAGCAGATGAGGTTTTCTAAACAGTAAAATGTGGAAACAAAACATAATTATTTAATTTCAAGTTTATCCCAAGCATGAAGTAATATGGCAGCTCCTCATGTTGATACATCTAAAGTCTTCAAAGCTTGTGCTATAATTGTGCATATTACAAGATATTATGGACTGTATATTTTAATCAGAATACTGAAAGTGCTGAATCAGGTGATATTCAAATTTTGGTGAACTTTTGTAGCTGGCAAAATGTTTTTGTATATTCACGACCTCTGTCTGAACATATACATCTCTCAAACAGTTTATACACCTTTTGGTATATGCATGCTGAGTGCTGAGGAAACATTTATTTTTGACTTCTGGGCTCCCTTTCAGATTACTTCTGTATGTCTGTATTCATTGGATAGCGTTTTCATACAATAACTATAGAAAACCCTTTGAGGCCTGCAATGTGTGCTCAATTGACAGCATTGTATGGGGACTTTTTTTTGCTTTGTTTTTGACTTGGTTTTTTTTAAGTATTTGCAGCATTAATTCCCTGTTTGCTCCACTATTTAGGGTTGGTGAGGGAAAACCAGATCTGCAAAATTAACAGAGTGCTGCTCAGGGGCTCAGTAGGAGGATTGTCTCGCTGTGGATCCCTATGCTTTTGGTAAATACTTTTATCCAGTATATAGACAGATCAGTAAGCTTCCCTCCCCCACCAAGTCATCTCTATTGCATCCTGAACAGTGCCAGCTGTCACCCTCTCCTTGTATTTCAGATGACTCCCTGTATTTCCAGTCTCTTCAACCCTGGTGAGGCCCTTTGCTGGACTAGCTCAGTATGTCCATGCCTTGTACTGGACAGCCCCGAGCCTGTGCCAGCACTGCAGGTGTGCAGCAGTAGTGAGGTGGAGAGAGACCTGGGCTGTTCAACACACTCATCTGATCCTGACAGGGACGGAGCAGCGAAACAGCACCAACAGCAACAAAACCCAGATGAGTAAGCTTTTCAGGCCTGTAAAAAGCAAAGGTTGATAATGCTACACTACAGAAGACCTTCACCAAACTTGACTGTACTTGGCAGATGAAGTGTCTTGTTAGATAAAAGGAAAGAAAAAACAATGTGACAGGGAGGGTCTAATGTTCATTACTCTTCTGTGAAGCACCAGCCTATTGTTAAGAGGAATTTGAATGTCAGCAATTATTAGAGAACAAACAGAGGCTGATCACATGTGCAACTCCTTTATGGCAGGAATGTGAATGGGTAAAACCAAATTGTTACAAGATTTTTTTAAAACAGATTTTCCCCAGATCTTGCACTGACTTTTCCAATAATTTTCTAGAAGAGACATTTTTCCTTTTTTGTACCTTTGACCTTTGTGTCAGAAATATTGTTGGTCACTAAAAGCCAAGGTGGACGTTTCTTTCCTGATGGTCTCAACTTATTCAGGAGCAGCCAGGTTAAGCTTGACTAGAAAGCCTGCCAAGGAAGTACCTTGCAATATGTGTCCCTGTCACTGCCCCACAGTATTTGTTTCTATGTATAGCCTTGTATGGATACATTAAGTTTCAACATACCATACCCACTTACCTCACCAAGGGAGCAATCAAGCCATAGTCAGGCTGTGCAAACTCTGCAGGCATGAAGTTTGGTTTTGTTTTAGTCAGCAATAAGTGCTGAAGCTACTTCTATTTCCTCCACAGCTTCTCATGAAGAAGAGACATACCTTTTACCTTGCCTAGCAGTGGTCTAGTGGTTATGATACAGTTTAGAAAAAGACCCCTAAGAATGCTCTAAGAAACTCCTTAAGGAGAGGCAACTGGAAAATTCTGTATACAGATTCCCACAATTTGGGAAATAGATACTTGAGAAGGGCACGTGGATTAAAAGGACAGGTTACTCTTTGCTTTAATTCTTAATGGCCTACTGAAATCTAGGTTTGGGAGCGAAGAGGTTCCCAAATTCTGCTTACATAATTCAGATTTACTGCCACAAGCAGCCTTACAATGTCATTTTATACAGAAGTAACCTCATCTGAAAGAAAGGGAACATCATTTGGGTAGGATACTACATACACTGAAAAGGACTGTCATGGGTTTGACCACCTGAAGACAAAAATAAATATTCCTACTGAAGTCCCCTAGAGGAAGATTTGTGTTACGAGAAAAAATATCATATGTGTGTTTTGAACCTGGATCAGTTGACAGAGCCAGTTCACAACAAGGTACATTACACTGATGAAGGCAGAGGTGTGATGGTCTTCAGCAAAAAGTGGACACAAGATCCATGGACACAGATAGAGTGTAGGAAGGCAAGTGGAACTACTGAAAGCAACTTTGCCCCTAGACTGCTTCATGAGAAATGAGGAACACTCCTGCTCTGTTCTCCCTAAATGGAGGAGTTCAGAAGAGTTTCCAGAAGCCCAAACTGCTGTATGTAAGCAGATGCCTGGGTTTACTGTTCTGAGTCTAAATGCCCTGCACAAGAAAATCTTGGTATTTTCAGGTTAAAACAACATTTCTATCAAAACTAGATTCCAGTAATACTTCTGTTTCATTAAACAGACATCGAGGCACTTAAGCATTTCCTAAAGATGCATGAACCACCTGGAGATGTTGTCCATGAAATTGTTCTTGTGATTGAAGCTACCAAACTAGAAAAGAAAAATAACCTTGCTGAAGCTGTAAGCCAAATTCAGTAACAAATCACCAACTAGAAGGGATGAGTAAAAAAAAAATAATGCAATCTTCCTGAAGATGTGACTGTGTGGGTGAAAGAGAAACAACTGCCAAATACAAAATTCTGTTGTCAGCGATCACACGATTCTGTAGTGGGGAGCATAAAAAAAGAACTTTTAACAACAATTAACTGTTGTAGAAGTATTTCTGCTTGGGAACATAATGCTCACTCATCTTCTATAATTTTGGAGGGATGTAGTCTCCTATCTAACATATGTACCAATTCTATTTGTGTGAAAATAGAATAAAATTATAATTTACTTCTCTTTCTAATTCAGCAACTATAAAAAGCAGTTGAAACTTCAAAACTGCACCTATTAGTATTTTTGTTCTCAGTTCTGTAAGACCATTTAAAGCCTTTATTAATCATAATATACAATATACCACCAGCCACAATAAATGTACTCTTTGCTTCTTGTATAAAATTAAAGTTGAAGGCTGCATTGCATAAAAGCAAAGCCATTGGACTGGCTTGGATACCAAGCTGTAGGGGCCTGATCCCAGGGCATGTGTGAACCTAGACTCTGCCAGGATGACAGAGATGATGGTCATGTCATGTACAGCAGCAAGAGAGGAACCCCAGCCTCATTTTAGAAGGAGCCCAAGGCGCCACACACTTATTTATCCATCGTCTTCACATCACATTTTCCCAGAAAGCATTCTGCTCCCAACAAAGCCACTGCCCAAATGCAAACTCTTCTCCCGTACGTAGTGTTTTGGTACAGTAAAATTCAGGTGAAAGTTAAGGGCTTCTCCTCCCACAAATTCCCTGCAGTGTGTGCCTCAGGGCACAGGCCACATGTGTGTGGTACTCAGTATTTTATATAGGCTCTGTGGCTTCTGGCTCTTGGCTACATAATCCATCTTTAGAACTAAAATGCCTCAATGAAAATTACTGGTGGCTGGTCACACAGCTCTGACGCTTAACACAAAGCCAGAAGTTCAGTCGTAGTGTATCCACTCAGTCCAGTGATGCAAGTATGAAACCTACCTACATTTTGGCACAGGGGATTACCAAGATAGAAGACAGAAAGGGGTGAGCTCAGCTCCCTCAGCTGCAGGGCACCAAAGCCTGTCCCCATGGGATCCTCTGATATCCCTTCTGCTGTTGAGTCTGTTTTCCAGGTTTTCCTTTTGTCCTTCATTTTCCTAATGAGAGAGGTGAGGAATTTTCAGAGACATTCCTCTCAGAGGTCCCATTCTTCAGCCATGTCCACCCATAAGACACTGTCTAGAGAGTCAGTCATTTTCCCTGTGTTACTGGGTGATGTTCTGAACACAAGAAAAACAGGACAGTGCAACCATTCAAATACCTATAAATAAAGTTATAACACTTTAGTAACAGTCACTGCCTGCAGATCCACTCTCTTTCGAGACCTTATGATCAGAATTCTTGCTCATTTGAATTATTAACATTTCCCACTATAATAAAAACTAAAATAAAAATACTTAGTGTTTACTAAAGGAAGTTGTTCCATAGCTCTCTGAAAAAAAGATGTTTTTGTCTGTTTAAACTATCGTTGGAAGCATAATACTTCAATCACCAGCAGCACTAAATTTTAGAAAGGTGTATTCTGATGAAAAATGAATTGTCCCTTTTATATTACAATTTATTGACAAGTAAGTACTTTTCATTTGGTGTAACTTGTAGGAACTCATAAGGGCAAAACAATGTAAGCATTGTTTTCCTCCTTATTCCTATGAGGATTTGACAAGGAAAGCAGCTAAGCTTCATTGGACTCAATGACCATAAAGGTCTTTTCCAACCCTGATAATTCAGATAAGGTACAACAACCCACAGAAGAGCAGAGGTCCATGGATTATGCCGAGGTAGCACAGGGACTTTTGAGTGATCCCAAGTGAAAACCTTGTGGTCTGCAGAGAAAGGAAGGAAAACATTTGAGTCAAGGCAGTCCCTCTGGTTACTGTAAATACAAGACTTGTTATTTTTATTTTCCTGTAATTGTTAATAAAAAATACAGAAAAAAAAATCCAGAGGAATTGAAACGAGAGAACGGAGAGAAGTGAGGTCACCTTGGGATTAATTACTGCAACACACTGAACATGGGCACACATCTCATCTTTGTAAGCAATTGAGGATTAAGATTTAACTCTGTATTGACAATCTACTACTGATTTCTGAGCATTCTGAATTACTGACAGTATCCCTTAACTGTAGCCTCTACTCCCTTAAGGCTGATTGTTCTCTCTTGTATTTGAAGAGGGCAGAACAGAGGCTGCAGGCCAAAACCAAGAAATCTGGTTCCTGCCCACACAGGTCCCACTGTATTAAAAGCTGTCAATACCTGACACTTTCAAATATGTTATATCTTAAATCAAAGCCTTTCATAAAGTCAGAACATAAGCCTAGTGCAACTTTTTTATGCTTTCATGCAATATCTTAAAGGTGACTTGGGGCTTCTGGGTGCTATGGTCACGTATGTTCATACAAAGAAAAAAAAAACTGGAAAAGATCAGTACATTTAAATTTAAGGCCACTTATCCTTCACAGGCAGCAGGAAGCCCTAAACCCTTGAAATTCAGGCCATACAAGCACATCTCAGTGTTTGGAGTGACTGGCTTGTAAAAAGTTTAGGACAGAAAACTTTATTGGTATTTTAGTATGTGGCATTTCTCCTGTTCTGCTATTTAAACATTTTCCTTGTTATGCTGAGACTGTCAATATATAAAATTAGTTTTTATTTCCCCTACCAAATTTTTTTTTTTCATTTGAAATGCTTGATCATTTTTTTTCTTACCATCATTAACTGCCAAGACTGAAAAAATAATTTAGTATTGATTTTAAGAGACCAAGCTAACAGGCAAATAAGTACTAACAATCTGAAACTCATATCATATGTCAGTGTTGGCTTGCTCAGGAAATGCAGATAGATTTCTGCCATGAGAATGCCAGGATGACAAATAATGTTAATTTTTAAATTTGCATTCAATTTTCCAGGAAATGTATGCCTTTATATAAGTAAAGGTTAGCAGAAAGCTACACACATAGGCCCACATTTCAGATTCAGATGAACAAAATTCCCTTAAAAGGTGACTGTTAGTCCCTCCTTGCGGATGAGGTTTTAGGCTGGAGAAATCCAGGTAGATCACTCCTCTCCAGGTAACAGAAAACTGTTACCTGCATCACTGACCATTTTAGTGTTTATGCGAAGCTAGTCTTAAATTATTTAACAAGGAAATAAAAATGGCAGTCACAGTTAACAAAATTAAACAGTTACATAAAGTGCCGGATGATTATGTCTTCTAAACTCCTCTTCTGGAAAACAACTTAAAAAGTAAGAATGAAACACTAAAGGTAACTTTCAGAAGTCAAAGACAACATGAAACCTGTGGCTTTGTCCCAAGATTAGCAACAATGTCTGAAGAACAGAGCACTGAAATGATGCATCAACTGGAACAAAAACTTCCACTTCAAAGATCTATCTAAAATAAATAAATACCATAATCCATAAAGTAAACCGGCACATTTTATAATTTTTAGAAGTTCTTGTATGGGGTTTACAAACGGGAGGATACACCCAAAATAACCAGTCCAAAGTATTCCGTAAAAAAATTATAAATTATTTGCTACAGTTTCTTTAATGGAGATTGCAGGAGTAGGTCCCACATGAGTCCATATATAGCCCTTCTCTGGCCTTGTAGGAACGGTAGGGAAGGGAGATGATCGAGATTTGAAATATTCCGAAGGTGCATGACAAACAAATTCTAAATATTCCATTTTCCTTGGGAGGTCTTCTTCTGGTCCTAGGAAAAAAAAAATAAATCTTCAAAGACAAAACTTTAAGGCATAAAATTAAGAATGTTGCATAAAAATATGCCACAACAGCCAATGTTTCCTTAGAGAATTCGTCTTCGCAATCAATGATTTCCTAGGAAGGTAGCCTCATGTATTAGGCAAGAAACCTCTACCTTTAGTTTTGCTGGGCTGATTTTCATGTATTAGGCAAGAAACCTCTACCTTTAGTTTTGCTGGGCTGATTTTCTCCCCAGCCCATTTGAAGCATTCTGGTGATTCGAGTGAAGTACTGTAGTTAATATATTCTAAATATATCCTGTTTGTGTCCTGCCTGTCAGAAGGACTTTCCTGAATTTCTAATTTTATCATCAGTAGCAGAACAGTGTCTATGCCAGTGCTTGCATGCTGTGTATTTTGAATATCCAGGATAAAGATCAGGTAACTCAAGTCACTTTAAAAGAAGTAACTTGAACTGGTACATCAGAATCAAAGTTACTATGGTTTAAACCTACCTATAGAGCAAAAATTTGATCTTTAAAGCTGCACAACTGTAATTGTCCCCACAAACAGTAAGATATTCACAGTATGAGATAATCACACACTGCAATAGTGGTAATCGTATTATATACACAAGATAAATAAAAAGTGTTATTACAGTAAATGAGATGTTTACAGGATGAAGGTCTAAAATGTGGAACTTGCATAAAATACCTTGACAAGCTAAAATGTTCATTTAAAAAATACAACTCTGCATTAGCATAGGCACATACTAGTAGTTGCATAAAGTGAAGGCTGACATTACCTATGATGTAGGATGCTGGGTCAAAGCAGTCTTTGGGGCTGGCTTGTGTAGGAATGAGCCAGGTTAGTGCAGCACTCTTTTCACAGTATTGGTCCTGAATAAACCCACGGATCTGAGCGTAGTATGTTCTTCCATCCTGCTCATCAACCACCGAAACAACATCTCCAATCTGATAGTATACGCCCTAGAAGATATACAAGCAACACTGAAATCAAACAACCTGATTTTGTCAGCTTCATTTCACAACCTGATTCATAAGTACCAGTACCTTCTATTACCCTAGATTATACCAATCTTCAAAGGCAGGTTCCATTCAGCCACATGCAAAAGAATGGTGGCATAAAAAAGAAAGGTTTCACCCAACCAGTCACGAGCACTGCTTGTGCAGCCCCCCAGCGTCAGGAGCCTGAGGCTACGACTCCTGACCATGCAGCAGGGACTGTAAAAAGGAGGGGAGTGCCACACCACCTTCTAGCTTCCTGTGTATGAAGAATTTCACTCATTTTAAAGCAAAGAAGTCCCAAAACACAGGTCCCTCCTGCCACTTCCCATGGTGCTCTCTGAAGTGTGAGGCTGCGCAGCAGAGGCACCTCATCCCGAGCTGCAGCTATGTCACACACCAGCACCTGCACTTGCAAGATCGGTTAGCTAAGGATAGTCCAGCAGGGCTTTGTTTTTAAAACAGATAAAAAGAACACAAAACCCCCCAAACAATCCCATTCACAACAACACTGTGAAGTATCAAAGTAGCAACATTGTGTATAGAAGTTTTGACATAATTCTTAGGAATTTCGGATAAAAACAAACACACAAGTCAGTTAATTCTTTTCTGCTCTGGTAAACAGCAAACAAGAGATTCATCTGGGATGCCAGGCGTGAGACATCAGGTCCATGGAGAGTATATGAAATTTCAGCCCACCACTGGCTGTGCAGTCTCCCACTAGCTATCCTGACATCTTTTTGAGGGGAAAAGAGGGAAAAAAACCATTTTGTTTGCTTGTACTGGTGGGAAACAAAAGCAAATTTCAGTTAAAACACTAACACCTTTGCATACTGGTAATGCTGTTCACTAGCACAACTGTGAGAAGGCTCCCTCCTGCTTCACTGCAAGTGCCAACAGATCTTGTTCCCAGGGTGTTTGAGACTGCTTGCACCAGCTCTGAAATAGGAGCCAGTTGAGATGTTGTGGGGCACTGCAACCCACCCCCTCTACGGGCAATATGTTCTGTGCCTAAGGTAGGAAACATCACACAAACCTAAATAGTCACCTCCAGTCACTTTTACTTGACCTCTGCACAGTGCAAGTTAAATTTAAAAATGCTGACTGCAATAATTACTAAAAAAATGAGATGCACTTTTTCTTGGAAGAAAAGACCTGGGACAATGATAACTATTTAAACTACTTAGGTAAACTACCTTGCAAGACTTAATGGCAATGACTTTGGCAGACCAAAATCCTACACAACTGGTAGGCAAGAAAGAACAGTTTCTGTGAATATATCCCTAGTGCTTTCACTGTCAATGATAATTCTTGAAATTGGAAACAAAAACAGGGTAATAGTTTTTGCAAATAGACTTGTATAAATCATACCTTATAAAAGATTGATTCTGCTGTAATTATAGTGGATACGGACTCAGGAGCCTTGATGGGCTAAGAAAAGAACACAGAAATAGAAAATCAAGAGCATTAAAAGAAATCAACCTTTAAGTTCCAGAAATTGTTTTTCCTTTTAGACAACATGCAGATACATTATCCTTTAAGAAAACCAGCACACATTTTTACTTTAAAGCTCAAAAGAACAGTTAACGTTTTCATCCCCAGAACTTTATGTGGAGAAGCGAGTGCCGAACTTCCAGGACCGGTTTCTATTCCCACTCCTCCCGCGGGCTCCGCGTCCGCCCCAGCCCGGCACGGGGGCCCGGCCCACCCGCGGCCCCCGCGCTCTGCCACGCACCGCCTTACGTTTTTCAGCTTGAAGATGTGCCTCCGGCCCTTGCCCTTCGTGGAAACCTTCTTCTCCGCGGCGGGCGCAGACTTGTACTTGGTGTTCCTGAGCCGCGCAGAGCGGCGATGGATCTCCTGCTTGCTCTGTGGGGAATGGCGGGATGAACACACGGGGGCCGGCCCGAGCACCCCGGCCCCGCCCGGCCCCGGCGGCTCCATCCCCCTCACCCTCGGCCCCCTCACCTGCTTCCCGCCCCCGCCGCCGCCGCCTCCGCTGCCGCCGCCGCCGTTGCTGTGCTGG